>JAKCPI010016658.1:0-261260 GCA_023213315.1 Euborellia annulipes | reverse complement strand
AATAGATCAAGTTGTCAGTTTTGTGGGATTACAAAGGTGTTGTGTATTTTGAGCTATTTTACAAGGAACCTGGCGATCAATTCAAATGTTTACTCACAAAAAGCAATCAAAGAAATACAGCCAGGTTTGGTAAATTGAACAAGAATAGTGTTCCACCAAGACAATACAAGGTCTGAGACTAGTAGGAAATTATTAGAGATTCATTGTGAAGTGATTTTCGCATTCTCAGCCAACCCTGTTTTCGTATCATATATGTTAGTCAAAGTTTTGCAATTTGGCTTTTATATATATATACATATATACTTCTGGTAAAGTTAGTAAATTTAAGTTAAGCCTATATTTATATCCATATTTAAATAATAATCAACTCTATAAAGAAATAATGATTACCTTTACTCCTAAACTATTGAGTATTAATAGAATCTTCCAGCCTCGGTCATGGAGTAAATAAATTCTTAAAGGATTCAAATCTTCAACATCTCCAGGCTTAGAGCATATTTCATGAATATCAGACACTAATTTACAGCCTATTATTGTTGCTATACCTCCAACCATCCTTTAAAAATTAAAAACAAAAATAAGTATAAAGAAATGTTAACTATAAGTAAAAATATTCAATTACCCATTAGGAAGAATGTCAGTTACTACTTTTCCATCTTTTTGTTCCAAAATAAGTTCAGCTAAAAAAATATCAAGCCAGGAATTTTTCTGCAAAAAAGAATAAAATTAATATTTCATTTTCAAAAGTGCCATAACAAATCACAAAGTTGTCACTTTTCTTTTCAATTTTAACAAGTTATTATTTTAATTAATAAATACCTGATAGGTTTCTTTACTTTCCATAAAATTATTCCAGAGTGTTTCCAATTTCTTTATTGTTGACATTTTTGATTATTTTAAAATACTCTAATATAATGTTACTATATGTCTATATATATACAATTAAATTTATATATATACACATATATATATAATTATAAATTCATATATTTAAAAAATAATAATAAATTTCATAACTAGCGTTTAATTCTAAAATAAATTGGACCCATTTTTCCGATCATTAGTTTTGTTAAAAATTTCTAGGATAAAATTTAAATAAAAGTAAATTATACAAAGATTAAAAGAGGATTTATTTATTAAGAGTGGAGTGAAGATTGCGTCACAGCAGCAAGGAGTTGATTATCGTCAGAGTTTAATCCGTGTAGTTAGGCACGTAAACAAATTAAGATGATCTAATAAAATAGCAAATTAAAAAAACAAATCCTTTTATTTTTATAATTTAAATTTCCCTTTTTTAATGTTGAATTTATAATTTGACATTTGATTTTAAAATATAGAGTTTATTAAATAAAGTGAAGTTAGCGTTGTCATCTGTCGAGGGAATAAACTTAAGTCAGGCATGAAATCGATACGTCACATTCCCCTGACATTCCAAACATTCTTTTCGTACCCTTCTATAAACAGTCAAACGTAAAACATAAATTTCAAAATATTTATCTAGATATATATTTTGTTTTTAAAATAAATTATTTTAATTATTATTGTTAAATTCCCAATTGTTTATTAAATAACATGACAAGATCACTGGAATCATCAAATTCACTTTATCAAGAAGAAATAAGAACACCACCAAAAGATTATTCGATCTTTTCAAATTCAGAGAAATTAATGTTTTTATTAAAATTGCTTAATTATGAGGATGAATTTATTCAAAAACAGCACATAAAACCACTTGATAGGTAATCTCACATTTATATTTAAAAAATAACTATTTTAATTTAATTAATTAATTTTTAATTAATTTCCAGACATTATTTTGCACTAAAAACAAATTCTGGAGAACAATTTTATATTTTTACAACATTAGCTGCTTGGCTTATTAATAAATCAGGAAATTATTGTGAATTGCCACACGAATTTGATAATCCAAATGCTACAATTTCTATAATACTAAATACCACTAAACAACTTGTAAGTTTTAAATTTATTCGGCAGGCGGACCAGATTGAGGACTGTAACCCAAATAAAGAGAATCTTGTAAATTATTCATTTAATAATTTGTTATTTTTTCATTTGTCCGGACAGATTTTATGCCAAAGAACTAGTGTCAATATATAGAGCCGCGGATGAACATAATGCAGTAGATTGCACTTTTCCTTTCGGAAAATGCACTAGTTAGAAATTCACTAAATTAATTAAAATTTTCTACTACTTTACTACTACTTGGGACCATTATCATTGGGGTTGTGACATCCATGTATAAAATTCATTAATAACATTCACAAATACGAACATATAATTATATTCAACAAGACATGTGAGTGTTTTTTTATTGGTGAGGCCAAACATCCCATGGCCCCCGGGAATCGAACCCAGGATCTCCGCCTTTCCGGGGCATAGGCGTGCTATCCATTGCACCAGGCTACCGGACCCTCGACCTGCACCAATAAAACTCACTTCCCTTTATACGCAGTTAGTCGCGCAAGTTACGAGTTAGTAACGCGAGGGTCCGGTGGCCTGGTGCAATGGATAGCACGCCTATGCCCCGGAAAGGCGGAGATCCTGGGTTCGATTCCCGGGGGCCATGGGATGTTTGGCCTCACCAATAAAAAAACACTCACATGTCTTGTTGAATATATCTATGACTTGTCTAGTCCGAATCGAGGCATTTTGAATACTATTATCTTATTCAAATATATAGATCTCGAAAAATATTTAACATATAATTATAGTTTGGAGGGAAAGTTTTTTCGTGAAACATATTTATAAGAAAAATTATTTAAAAGTGAGGTTTCACTAGGTCAAACCTCACAAATATTAAATAATTTTTCTTGAACATATAATTATTAAAAGCCGATTGGTCCCATCTAAGATTTTACTTTATTTTATATATATATATATTATATATATATATATATCCACCCAGGCTTATTATATCCCCTAAATATAATACAACCATTTAGAAAAGACTGATGGACTTTTGGTGCCAAGTTATTCAAAATTCAAAAATGGGTGGTTCGGGATCATTTTGAGTCACTTTTGTGTTCATGGAAAGATATTCAAAAGAGAGAATTTTATTAAAAAATGGTTATACCGTAGAATCCCGATAATTCGGATGGTGGACGATTTAGTACAAATTATCGGGAGTACAAAATTAAAAAATAAATTTTCTCTTGGGGCCGTCAAATTTGTACGAATTCGCCGGAAATACAAATAATCGGAATACGAAATATCGGGATTCCAATGATTTGAAAAAGGTTGGATTTTATTTAGAAAAAATTGTAATTAACTTAGAAATGTATATATATATATATATTTATATATAATCTTGATTGTAGCCTGTTTTGGTTTGTGATATCCTTGGGATGGGACCCGGGATTTCTAGTTTATGCTGAAATGTGTTATCCATTTGCCGATGACTCACAAACTCACATAATTTTGTAAGTAGATCACATCAAATGCCCCCTAATAGGCCCGAAACTAAACTAACAAAACGCTACTACCTTTTTTATTATTCTATTCCCTATAGACATCTCATCTCAGCTAAAAACATGTTAAAAAATAGCCCGATCGCTCATTTTTTTACCGTTCCGATTCAAAAATTATTCAAATCACTATTCCTCATCTCGGGTCTTTCCTAAATTTAATAATCATTATTTTTTATTAATATTAAATTTACATTTTCAGGGAATAAACTTTGATATTTCACCGTATAAATTAAAAGCGGGATATGGAGAAAATGTTATTTTTATTTTATTAGAACTGGCAAACTTAGCTATCAACAAAAACAATATTTCATTTAAAAAGTAAATATATTCTAACTATTTATTTAATTATTGAATATCTAATTTAAAAAAAAAAAAAAAAACTTGTTTTTCAGACCAAATCCTATTTTTGATCCAACACCAATTGAAGCACAAAATGGGAAATTAGATGATGAAATAAACGAAGACATATCCGAAACCGAATATGATTATGACGGAGACTATGATGATAACGAAGATGAGGATGATATTGATGATGACGATAATAAAATCCATATTTTAAAAACAGATATAAATAAAATTAACTATAGTAAAGTAATTATCCATATATTAAATGAGTTTTTTTTTTAATCGATGTGTGAATTTAAATTTTTTATTAACAAATTTTAATCTATATTCCATCGATTATTTAAGAAACTCGTAACATTTTACATCTCTTTTTAAATTATTAACAAACTAACATTTTTTTAAAGCATGTTATTAAAAATAAAAATGACGAACTTTTTGCAAATAATATTGTCAATTTAGAAGCATGGGAATTGGAAAGAGAAAGAGTTTTACCACAACTTAAAGTTGTTATGCGTCCTGGTAAATAAATACTTTATTTTTTGCAAGTTTTATTTTTTCAAAATCACGGCTTATTCTAATGAAATCATTTGTTTTTAATAATCTAACCAAAAGCGATCTCATCTTACTGTTTTATTTTATTTTAAATTTATAATATATTAAAAAAATTGAATTTTAATTAAATGCCACTATTTCGGAAAAATGAAACTAATCATTATAAATACAAAAATCTGGTGTACTGCAGAGCATAAAACTTTATAATCAAAGATGTGTGATGTGCAGGGACGTCATTTCAGTTTTTGCTTGGGGGGGGGGGGGGGGGGGGCAAAAAAATTTTTTACTTCCTGTGCTATTTAATTTATATACATATAAACATATATACACCTCTATATTTTTTTCTATAGGCCTACCATCTTCTATACTTATTTATAAAGAGAAAGTGTGAGTTTGTTTGGGGGAGAATGGCAAATGTCCCCCTGCCCCTCCTCAAATGACGTCCCTGGTGATGTGTGATCAGTAGAGACCGGACAAAAAAGCATAAAAAAATGGAAAAAAAGTGCTTAAAAAAGCATAAAAAACTTAAATAAAAAGTTGTTAAATAAGCATATAAGTTGAAAAAAAGCATCTAATAAGCAATTTTTACTCATACCAATGGCGTATACAAATTTTTTTTTAAAGCAACTAAATTTATTCCGCCCCACTCTGCGAAAAAATTTTTTTTTGCGGAACCAAATTTTTTCACCCTGCGGAAAAATTTTTTTTACAGGGCTATATTTTTTCACACTGCGGGGTTTTTGGAAAATTTTTTTGGGGGGCGCCCCCCCCTTATATACGACCCTGGTGTATGCGTGTGTGAATGGGAAAAAAGTTTTTTAATAAAAAAAAAAAAAAAAAAATGATAAATATTCGTAAAATAAGTTCAAATAAGCACGAAAGGGAAAAAAAGCATGAAAACTCAAAAAAAGCAAAAAAGCATAAAAAATGCAATCTCAATGCACTTAGTTTTTCCTAATTCGTATAGAAATTAAATATCTAATGGTTGCTTATAAAATTGAGCAATAAGCATTTTGCTTAAAATCCGGTCTCTAGTGATCAGTAACACGAGATTTTATATTTTGTTGTATTATAGATTCATATATTTCTTGACTTTACTATAATTTTTTCATAAATTTTTTTTTTTTTTAGATTATAGGGATTGGCGATCACATCTTTCTCAAATTTCACAATATCGAGTCAATATTGAAGATTCGATTGATTCTTCTTCAAAACTTTTAGACAGAATGTATAAAGAAATAACAAAATCTTTGGAAAAAGTATCTACACGAGAGAAATTCTTAAATAACAATTTTGACAATCATATTCAACAATATAAAATCTTACATGTAAATTAGAAATTTTTTTTTATTTTGTTTTTATTTTTAAATAAAACCTTTTTTTTTGTATTCAAAATCTTTAGGATGAAATGATTAAAGTAAAGAAAAATTATCAAGATATAAGCGGAGGAGTTAATGAAAGATCAAAATCATTGTCAAAAATATCTGAAGAGATGGAAAATATCAAACAAGAAATAGAAGAAAGAGGAACAAGCATGACAGACGGAAGTAATTAATTTTATTGAAAAATTTAATTCAAAAAATGAACTTTATTTGACCCTAGTCTCTTTATTTTATCAGGATTCGCAGGAACTTTGCTACCAGCAGGGATTGTCCACATATTACGATACGCCTTTTTTGACGATATTCTAGTCCTCCCCCCTGTCACAGTTAGTCATATATAAACAAACATCCCTACAAATATTGTCACAACATAGAACTACCCCGCCCCCTTTTTCCCTCTTGCGAAAATCATTTGACCTTTTTTTTTTAGGTGCTAATCTCATTCGACTTTTTTTTTGTTAGATTTACGAGTCTCATCCCATCTTTTCAAACTCACGTTTCGTTTTATAAATTCAACTTTGATGTCACACTTAGAGAAACCCCCGGCTCCACCATGTCACAATTAGTAACGTTTTGTCCAGACCCCTACCTCCCCCTTAAAGCGTTACGTAATATGTGGACGACTCTTTAAATAAAAAAAATATTTTATTTAATTTTTATTCGCCGACGTTTCAGTCTTCATTCACGATCTTCATCAGGGCAAATATTGTCAATTATACAAGATCTTAGGTATTTTAATGTTCATTGCAATCATATACAAAGTAAAAAGAAATTGTATATGATTGCAATGAACATTAAAATACCTAAGATCTTGTATAATTGACAATATTTGCCCTAATGAAGGTCGTGATTGACGGCCGAAACGAAGGCGAATAAAAATTAAATAAAAGATTTTTTATTTAATTTCCTGGCTGCAGAGTTCCTGCGAATCCTAATTAAATCTACATAGTCATAAAACATTAAATTCACTTTATTTTTTTTTCAGACGTTTCGTAGACTAAACGTTATCCATCCTAAGGACCTTCAAACAAACATTTTTTTCTTCCTTTATTAATTGAGACTGGGAGAGGGTGCAAAAACTTTTCTTTTGACACTCCATGTAATTTTTTTCACCCCGTTCCCAGATAGTAATGTGATCTCATTTAAATTTAATTAATGGAAGAAAAAAATGTTCATTATTGCAATATTTATTATAGATAAGGTCCTGAGGATGGATGACACTTAGTCACAGAAATATCGGCATAGAAAATTAAAGAGACTAGGGCAGAAGCAAGTTCATTTTTTACTTTTTTTTATTTAACACCTATCTAATAAGCGGAAAAGAATCAATGATGGTTAATTATTTAATTAAATTTTGTTCCAGCCCCATTGTTAAATATTAAAAAATCAATTGCCAAAATGAAACAAGAAATAGCACAGATGGATATAAGAATTGGAATTTTACAACAAAGTTTGCTACAATTTAAAATGCATAATAAATTATTATTATTACACGAATTGAATACTGTAAATTGAAATTTTTTTAAACACACAAATAAATTCTATCAAGAGTAGTATCAATTATATATGTTAATTTATTTTCATATCATATGCCTGTATTTATTAGAATATTTGTAATCAAGATTAATAAATATTTAAAATATTTATTTTTATATTATTAAAAAAGTTCATTCCTCGATGTTTTTTGTTAAAATTTTTATCACATGTAAAATATGATAAAAATAGTCGAATTTTATAAAACAGGATCCGAAGGAACTTTGCAGCCAAGGAGATTAAATCATCATTATTTATTTATGGGTAATCAGTCAGTCGTATTAATATGCTCCGATTCATGTCCTAAAAAAAATAATCAAATCAGTCTTTATTCTAATCAATTAATTATGGCAATATGAAATTAGTGTTAACATTTACCTTGGATTTTCCAAGAAATTCTCTCTTCTCTCAGTTTTTTAATTTTCACATATACTCTACAGTCAGTTTCAATATTAACCGCCACCCCTAGAGAAAGGAGCTGTGAAGTTAGATAACAAGAGCCCTTAGCTGGCGTAATTGTTGCCTCAAATAATAGTATTTTCACTGCAATATTAAAAAAAAGTCCGATTGTCTAATTTCACGGCTCTATTCTCTAGGGGTTGGCGGTTAATATTAAAACTGACTGTACATCTGATGGTGGAGACGTAGGATATATAGATACCCTAGTTAAGTCTTGATAACACGTTATTTTTATTTATTGCAAAAAAAGTATTTGTAGTAGATGAAAATAATAAAAAAACGGTAAGAAGATTTTAAATATTAATATAACCTTGATTGCTTAGTAAAAATTATATTAGAAAAAATATTTTCCGTAAACCGGAGTCTGAAGCAATCGTATTAGTGAGAGCCAACGTGATTTTTTGAATTACGAGCAAATGAGTGAGGAAGCTAATCTTGTAAGAGATCCTACCTAGCCCAAACCAAAAACGAATAATTGTGTAGTAGTATTTTTAACCCCGTCTCCACCATCAGATCGGTGGAGCCCTCGGGTTCCTAGCCACAAGAATTGGAATTTCAACCCTCCAGGCTATCCCTGGAAAAACGACATCCCTCCCTGACTCTCGCTTACTCATAGAGCCACCTCAAAGATACAAAAACATATCAGACTCCCGAATGCGTCAATAAAAGACGTCGCAAACATAAGAACACTTGAAAACCTGGGTCTCAATCTCAAATCAGATCTGACCGCATCTCCTTATGATTCGTTCATGGAATAAATCAACGAGAATATCTGTCATTTTAGCTCTCCGTATGGATCCTAAATTAAAAGAACAAATCAAGGCATCCTAACAAAACGAACTAGCTAAAAGATTAGAGTAAGGCACCTGAAGCTAATAACAACAACTATCCAACAGAGGCCTAAAATGAAAGTATTCACGTTGGTTTCTCCATTATTAGTTTAACGAGGACTAGCTACAGGTTAAAAAAAATCCCTCTCGTTGACATGGTGCACCCTCCACCCCTCTAGATTTAAATCTTTAAACTACAATTAAGGTGAGAAGTAGATGTATTTTCCGAATAAATATCGAAAAGTGAAAACATTTAAATTTGTATTCGTTTGGAAATCACACCTTAAGACTTGGGTACCAAGTTGATGATTAATCCTTCTTCGGGGGAGGGAGAGGTCTCCTCTCTGACGATGCAGGGAGAGGAATTTAAATCTAATTATTATTCAAATTTAGAATAAAATTTTAAAAGTTTTTACTATGCAGGGGGAGGAATTTAAATCTATTTATTATTAAAATTTAGAATAAAATTTTAAAAGTTTTTACTAAAGAGTTATATTAAATTTTTAGAATAAAAATATTAAAATTTTTTAAAAGGCAAGCAAAACTTTACCTTTGTTCTGTTGCTCGTAATTCTTGGAAAAAATAAAAAGTTAAAATAAGATAATTTAAATTAAGATTTAAAAAAATTTGCGAGGTATATCTAGTTAATAGATAATATATATATTTTATTCATTTGCATTTATGTATGTCCGCCGATCCCGCACCGTGGGAATAATAAAGGCGAAGAAAGAAGAAGAAGAAGAAGTATGTATGTATGTCTGTGTGTATATTACTAGATTATAAAATATTCACCTTTCGAAGAGTTGCTGTTCACCCGAAGCGCTTGCACTCCTTCAGCTCAGCTCTAACTCCAGCAAAAGTCGCAGTGTAGAAACACGCACAATTCTGCAAAAGAAAACATATTTTAGAATCTCTCTATTCAGGGACATCATTTGAGGTTTTGCTTGGGGGGGGGGGGCAAAAAATTATTTATATTTTCTACTCCCCAATCCACCCACACCAGAAGGCCTAAGCTTAGATGTTTTGAATTCTTACTCAATAATGTTAAAATTATAGGCCTATTATAATAATCATTTATAAAATAGTGATATTGCTACTTAAAAAACAAATTTAAAATAATATAACATATATGCATTAGGAATGTTATCTTTTTTTTATTAACAAAAATTATTATTAAAAAAAATCTAAGAAATTTGAGAGATGAGTTTGCTCTATCTAGTTAATAGATAATTTATATATTTTTATATTTATTCATTTGTATGTACTATCTATATTTCTCCTTATCTTTCCTATAAAAATAAGAATATACATTTTAATGATTTATATTTTCAAGATATATCGAAATAAAAATTATTTCAACGTTTTAAACAGAAAAAAAGTTTAGAAAACTTGTGCCATTTGGACTGCCTAACTACCGGGCTTTAGTCTCAGCACTATTGCAATAGATGGTATATGTGGATGTGTGTTGTGTGCATATTACTAGATCAGTGGTTCCCAACCTTTTTTGATATGCGGCCCACTTTTTCAGTAATTTTTTATGTGCGGCCCAATTTTTCCGTAAAAAAAAACGCTGAGGCCCAGTGTATATATATAATTTTATATAAATATATATCATTTTTATCTTTTCTTAGACGTCCGCGGCCCAGTTCCAATCAGTTCACGGCCCACAACTGGGCCGCGGCCCACGAGTTGGGAACCGCTGTACTAGATTATAAAATATTCACCTTCCGGTTGAAAGTCACCCGAAGCTCCTTTTCCTGCATTCACTCCTTCAGCTTAGCACTAAATTCCACATGGAGAGACACGAATCTACAAAAAATAACATCTTTTAGAATCCCTCTCTTTTATTAATCGAAAGAAAATTTATATTTTAAACATATCAAAGAATATGAAATTAAAAAAATCATTATGTTGTTAATTAAAAAAACTTCATGAAAAAGTCTGATTGTTTTAGCGACCGAAAAGATAGATGAATTCTCATTTATTTTGTTCTTTTCTTCATTTATTAATTAATAATATACACTTATTAATAATCTTTTTATTAAGGAATATCCGGAGATTAAAACAATAGGCTTCCGCCTTTCTTCCAAAAATTTATAAATTCACCCTCCTGGCTTCGTCAATATATTTAATTTAATTATTTAATAGTTAAATAAAAGAGACAAGAAAACTATCAGGAAAATAGTTCAGGTTTCCAATTTGATCTGATCAGACCTGAACTATAACCTGAACTATAAAATAATGATATTTCGAAATAACATTATTTTATTAATTTCAGATCGAATTGGAACCTAAACTATTTTTCGGATCATTTTCTTGTCTCTTCTATTTAACTATGAATTTTTTTTAAATAATTCAATAAATTGGCGTATCCAGGAAGGGGAGTTTATAGATTTTGGGTGAAGGGACAGGCGGAAGTTTGGGGATTTAAACACATTCCCTCATAGGACCTGATCAAATGACATCAGTAAAATATTATTTCTTTAGTAATCATATCTTTTAGGGAAGTCAATGTTTTGTTTTGAATTGGAGAAAGGCTCTGTAGCGAGGCTAGCTTTATTTCGGCGAACCTTTTAGGGCCTTTCGGCTAGTTTTTATATAAAATTAAAAAAATTAAAGTTAAACTCACAGTATTGTGGTAACTCAGAAGTCTTGAAAGAAGAAGCAGAGTGTTGGTAAAGATGCTCTCTAGAATCATTTATTGAAACTCTGCGTTAAAAACAGGCATTCTGAAAATAAAAGAAAAGGAGTTATAATAATATTAATAATACCAAAAAATAAGATTACTTTCTCTCTTTCCTATATAGACCATTAATTAATTAATATCGCTCCTGGACTGTAGCACAATAGGAAGAGTACTCGCCTCTTATGCTAGAGTCAGGTGTTTGCTTTCCGTGGCAAGCGACATTTATTTTACAGAATTGTACCAAAAGTTGATCAAAATATCTCTGAAGCTGGATTGTAAAATTTTATAAAACCGAACTCTACTAGAATGAAATTAAATTATTATCGTAAATATGCTTAAAATGAAATCATTTCATGTTCTTAATAATTAATTCTTTAATTTGTCAAAGATTTATCTGAATATAATTTATATAGACTAATGAATTAGAATAATAAAAATTTCAAGAGCTACTCACCAAATGATGGATTTCTGGAGATAAAAACGACCAACGTTGATTTGGAGATGGCAACTGTGACGAATCTCTTGCTTTACTAAAGACCACAGACCAGCTAGCCAGATTTGAAGCCGTTTTGAACCTGCTGTAACAAGTATAAAACCATGAAGAAAAGTATATCTATATATATTCGTCTGTGTTAGATGTGTATATGTGTGTGTGAGAGCATAAAGGGATTATTTTATCATTTCCCAATTGAAGCAAATAAAGTAAATTTAAAATATAATTAGTATTTATTAATTCAGAATCTATTTCTTTCTTTTTTTTAATGAATTTAATCTTTGTATTTCTATTTTCCTTTATTCAGAGTTAGAAAAAAAAAATTACTAGGCCTAGATGATTTAAAATATTCATAATTCTTTCTTAAATATTTCCATCTTTAACAGCCCATAACGCCCATGACCCGTGGCTCAGAGAGAAGACATTCCCCCCCCGACCATTGCTCCGACCCTGACCGCGGGGGAGGTTCAACAGGACATTACGGCTAAGGACACTAAGGAGCTGGTAAAAAAAAGTAAAAAATACTTTTTAGCAAGACTGACTTGGGGGTCAATTGAATTGTACATATTTGTAAATAAAAATAATTATAAGTATCATGGGAAATCACCCAGTAAAGTATAAATAATTGCTATAGTATTACAAACATGGGCGTAACTAGGGGCGTCCCGAGGGCCCCCCCCCCCCAGAAAGCTCCCCGACCCAAGAAAAATTGAGTTAATATGAGGCTTTCTAGGCCCCCCGGAGGATGGCTAGTCCCATGACCCCCTTCCCCAGCCAAATTCCCTAGTTACGCCCATGATTACAAAAGCTACATAATAAAATATATCAATAATTGTCCTTTTGGAATACATAACTAGGCACCGACATAGATCTCAGTTTTTTTTTTTTTTTTGTTTTTATTTAAGAAAGAACGAAATAGATCTTAGCTACTTTTTTACATTTATATTTTTGGTCAGATATCATTACTTTTTGCTAAGCTTTTTTTGAAAGCTTGTATGAAGTTGAAAAGCCTTTGGCTCGCCTGCGACATTTAAAAAATTTTCCCCTTTACTTGTGTTTATGAGAACTTACTTTGTGCCAAAGAACAAGATTCAAAGGACAACGGCACGTACTATTCGCCACCCTTGCCCCTCACCCCTCCTAATAGAATTTTTACAAATTTCTTATTTTTCTCGTAACCAGAATCTTAAATACTATCTATGTAAAAATTCCGAAGCCCTAGCTCAATTGGAACAACCTTAGATGTAAATGAGTGAGTTTCTAAATCCTTGATTTTTGGAACCTCATATCTTGGAAACTATTGAACTAGATGAAATTTGGAATATTGCTTTTTATTAGTGAACTTAACTTCTATAAAAAAAAAAAAAAACAGGCATGTAACTCAAATAGCCATCGAGATAGAGGGAGGCTCGAAAATGGCTCGAATGGGTTCGTGTAAATATTGCACAGCGCGTGCCTAGCGAGAACTTGGCCTGGTGCGCTTAGATTATTAAGTTGAATTAGTATAAGTATTAAGAAATGATTTAAAACAAAAGGTAAAAACATTGCAAAGGTTAAATAGTAAAGGATGCAGCATTATTTCCATATCATTAGATATATAAGATGAAAACCAATAATAATTGAAAAATATGTAAAATAATATTAAATAATACCTAAATATATATATAAATATGGTTAAAAACCAATAAACTGATGGGGAGGTGTCTCTATGCCCTGGAGACTACTTATGCTAGTCTATATGTAAAGCATTGGGACCTGGGACCTTAGAGCAGGTTTAGACCTGTTTGCTGAAGCAATGAGGAGAATCAAGCCGGGAATCAAATGGATTTGCGGTTTGTAAAAGATTAAAACAAAAAAATTAACGTTAATTATTCTGTGATTTTAAATATAATATATAGACCTAATTAATATTTTGTATATTCATTGCTAGCAATTATTAGGTGTACGTATTTAAGATACGATAAAAATACATTTTTGTTAAGAATCTATTTTTTTGTTTAATTAATATGTAAATCAAGAATTAATATAACGAATGAAATGAAATTTACCTATAATGGTTTTAAAGTTTAGGAGAAATTCGATTTTTTTACGGAGCGTGGGTTCAGGATGCCTGCCTTCAATCTACGCCATGATGCAAATGACGCGTGGAATAAACACTTGAAAATTTTCACAAAGGTGATGTTACTTAAACTTGAGCCGGAGCTCGAATGAGGTCCTCAGGGATTGGTTATTGAAGATAAATCGGAGGTTAGACTCGACCCCCAGCTACCATACTGCCCAAAGGATGAATTTTGATTGGCCGAGCACATTTCCCATAGAACCTTAACAAATTGCAAATTGGCAAAGAGCCAACTTATTTTAATTAAAAAGATAAAAGAATATAGACAATATAATTGTCAATTTAATAAATTAATAGAAAAGTAAAATGATCTTGAGACCTAGATGTCTACTAATAATATAAAAAAAGTCCATGCTCAATTTTTGTTATAATTTTTTGATGAAATGTGAATGGATAATTAAATTTGAAAATTGTTAAATTTTATAAAATTCTTCTATTTAATTTTCATAAGGACTTTAAATTGTATAAGCCGAAGGGAAGTGGCTGTTGTCGTTACGGGATGAAAGAGAGCAAGTACGGGTGCAGCAAATAAAGAGAGCCTTTGGATGCCAAATACCGAAACGTCTCTTTTTCGGCATTTGTCATCCAAAGGCTCTTTCATCCCCTTAAATTTTAAATAATTCTTTTTTATGGGGAGGGGAGCGTATTAATATATAGGCCCGGAACCCAGCAAGTCTGGCTGAACAACTTGGCTAAACTGTTAGATGGATTGTGGCGATTTGCATGCCAAGATTGGCTTTAAGGTTCCGGCGTTTAACTGCAAAAAGAGAACTCTTCTTTATACTGAGAGATCACGAATCCTAGCCAGAGAGAGATATCCATTTTTTTATATTATTGTATTATTTGTATTTTTTTTTAAATGTTTTTTCTTCTTTTTTTTCATGTTTGATATTGTTGTTTTCCAAGTAACTAGACAATCAGTCTGTATGGGAAATGTAAATATTTAATAAATTAATTAATAAGTCTCACAGGGGCCCTGTATACATCACTTTCACCTTTGTAAATTTTCAGTTTGTTACTATTGCTTAAAGAAAGTAAAATGATAAAATTGTATAGATAGATTTCTACAAATCGATCCGAATAGACTAAATAAGCCAGTCAATATATATAGTTTAAAATAGCAAATTTGCAAGATGAGTTGTGTTTGAAAATATACAGTATTTTTAAATTATTTTAATCTATGTAATGAAAACAATTTTTGACGTTCTCTATATTCAATATTTTTATAAGGTTAATTATATTATTTATAAAACTTTAACAATCATTTAGAAAATTGCTCGCTGTGGCTAATATTCGCGCATCCCAGTTTGGAAAACGCTGCACTAGTGGGTCCTGACTTTGATAATGGGGAGAGTGGGTTAATCCCAGAGCAGTAGGACCTAAGCACTATTTGAAATTGGGTTTTTCCGTGTGTGCCTCAGTGGTTTTTTCTTTCTTCGACCATAATATCACAGAATTATTCGAACCAAATGCAAAAATATGAATGTGAATTTTAAATATTTTAATTAAAATTATGAAAGCTAGGAATACAGTCTGCTCAACCCCTTTAGCTGAATCTTTATAATCATTTATTATTAATGTGGTTAAAATAGAATAAAGCCAAAAACAATTTTTTTTTATTCAACACCTTTATTTCTTACTTTTAGTGACAGTAAATTAGAAAAATGGTTGAAACAAAAATAAATTTTCCAAGTGTTTATACAACAGTTTGTAGCACTGATGAAATCTGTCATTTTAAGCACAAACTTTTAAATGGCTCTTTCAACTATAAAATCAGTATTAATTGATTTAAGCGGAACATTACATATTGGAAATACATTAATTCCTGGATCTATTGAAGCCCTTGAAAGGTATTAGTTTATGAAAACAGGGGATGAAGTTTTCATTTAAATTTATATATATATATATATATATATATATATTTGCCTTTTTTTTTTTTTTTTTGTTTAGAGATTAATAAAACAAATATATATTTATATTATTTCAGTCTTAAAACTTCAAATGTTAAGATACAATTTGTAACAAATACGACTAAAGAATCTCGAAAATGTTTATTTGATCGACTTACAAATTTAGGATTTATTATTAAATTGGATGATATACGGACATCACTAACAGCAACATGCGATTATTTGCAAGAAAAAAATCTTAAAAAACCATATTTATTAGTGGATGATGCTGCTTTGGAGGACTTTTCCAAATATACTTCAAATTCAGATAACAAAGATTATGATTGTGTTGTCGTAGGATTGGCGCCAGATAAATTTCATTATGAGCGTCTAAATACTGCATTTAGGTAATTTGTAATTAAGTATATATTATATTTAAAAAATTTCATATTGTATATAAAAAAAAATTCACCTTGGATTTGGATTTTATGAGGTATTGCTCTTCCTCAGCCACCCGGCCCACAACCTTTTTCAGATCCCGGGTTACCCAGTCGGAGTTGCAGCTCCTTCTCAGCCACCCGGGCAGTTCCTCGGTTACCCAGTCGGAGCAATCCTCATTTTAAAGCACTTAGGCCACCCACGTCTAATTGGGCCCTTTGTGTCTGTAAAAAAAAAAAAAAAAAAATCCCCTAATAATAATAATTCAAACAATAAAAACTTTAATAAACACATTAGTGACAAAAAATACATATTTATCTCTCTATTTTTATTCCAGAATATTGAAAACTGGCGTCCCATTAATTTCAATTCACCAAGCTAGATATTATAAAAGAGAAGATGGACTTGCTTTAGGACCTGGGCCTTTTGTTAAGGCTTTGGAATATGCTGCATCATGTCAAAGCCATATCATAGGCAAACCCAGTGGAGCATTTTTTAAAACTATTCTTAAAGATGTCCCTCCCGAAAATGCTATTATGATTGGAGATGTAAGTGATAATAAATTTTACCCAGGCCACACTAAATCTCACCAAATATACAGGGTGTTTTAGGAGGAATAGTAAATATTTTAGGGGGTGGTAGTATAGACAAATTGCAATCAAAAATTCCCTAAAACATGTGTCCAATTTTTAATGAATCCAGAGATACAGCTGTTACTATTTAATCGCAATACATTGAAAGCAAAGGCACATGAGGAAGTTCAAAGTAGATTATGCATACGTAATATCCACCGGTTCTGATGGAATACGACGGCTGGGTACTGCACCAGAGTCAAAACACGAGTAAACACTCTGGAATCTGGTCGTCTGCGGTTAGGAAATAGTTGGTCGTATTTTCTACAAGCAGCAGCAATAGCATTTCTAATAGAAAACCCATACACAAATACCATATCGGCATACTCAGCATACGTGTGGCATATTTAAACAATAAAGTATAATACACTTGGCCAACAAATCACAATGTCAGTTAAAAACATTCACTGCAAGGGCGGATACAAGGGGGGGGGGTAAAGGGGGTAATTACCCCCTCCCCGAGATTTGAAAAAAATACCTTTTTTTTGAAAAAAATTTATTTTTCACGTAAAATTTTAAAAATTAATACTTAAAAATTTGAATAATGGGGTTGGAGAAAAAAACCAGCAGATTAATCGCTCCATCTGACGTCCTTTATTTGGCAATCGTCAGCGTGGAGCGATTAATCTGCTGGTTTTTATTCTCCAACCCCATTATTCTACTCATCCCAGCCTACTAAATAATATACTTAAAAATTTGATTTGTATTTATATTCTGGCAAACAAGTACAGAATGCGCCTTTAAATTACTGAAATTAAGAAAAAATAGTGTGCTGTGCGACGAGTCACTCCAAATTATCCCCACCCCGAGAAACACCTCTGGATCCGCCCTTGATTCACTGTCATCAACACACTACTGTTGACAATCGTTACATTAAATACGCTCATATCAAACGGTGGAATGTCTGTAAACAGCTCTATCTCTGGACTCATTAAAAATTGGATATATGTTATATGGAATTTTTTTATTGAAATTCGTCTATACTATCACCCCTTAAAATATTTAATAAATATTTCTGAAACACGTTGTATACACTGTGCCATTGAAACAGATGTATCTTAGTGTACCATTTAGTGTCCACCAGCTCAAGATAATTGAATGTTTTTTTTTTTTTTTTTTTATTTAGGATGTGAGAGATGACATCGCTGGTGCTCAAGCCTTGGGTCTAAAAGGGATTCTTGTAAAAACCGGCAAATATCAGAAAGGAGATGAAACAACTATTAATCCATCTGCCTGGAGGGTTGTTGATTCTTTCCCTGAAGCTGTGAATGAAATCTTAAATAGTATTAAAGAAACCTAATAAGATAAATTTGAATGATATTTATTACTAAATACTTGTTTAATTATTGTTGAAATTGATAAAAATTGTAGTATTAAAATAAAATTGTTAAATTTGTATTTAAATATTTTTTTTTTTTTTTTTTGAAATGTCACACATAAATGAAACACCATCCCTTATATTTTCATATTTATTCTGTATTTTGCTTTTGAGGGCATTTTTTTATTTTTGAAAAACAAAAATATCGATACTTAGAAATTAAAAGGACGTAAAGGACAGAATAGCAAAAATGAATTATATACTGGTATACAGAAATGTTCAGCTTTTTGAGCTTTACAAAACAGTCTAATTAAAATTGTGCTATCTCAAAAAAAAAAAAATGTTTTTTACGCCATTTAATTTTTTTTATAGATATTTGAGAAATCATAGGAATTTATTAGAGTATATAGTGTTTTTCAACCTAATACTTTGTGCAAATTTGTCAAAGAGGATTGGAAATTCTGAGAGGAAGTGTCCTTCAAAAAAGTTATGAGGAAATTTTTTTTTTTTTTTTTTTGCTCTCCTGAAAAGTAGCATTTTGTCCTTTACGACCTTTTAATTTCCAAGAATCGATATATAAAATATTTTTTGTAAAGAGGGGTGGGGGGTTGAAAAATCTCGAAAAAAAAAACATTACAATTTAAATAAAAATTTGTTTTTCTAATTTTAACTAAATGTGGGATTCTACAATTTATATATTAAATCAGTTGAATGTGGAAAGAATTATTTGTATTGAGACCAGAGAAAAAAAAATTTTTGTATTCTTATTTTTAGACCAGAAGATGATGGTGTGATGCCATCGAAACTGCTAGCTATAGTTGCAGCCCAAAATAATATAATAAATATTGTTTTAATAAGCCACCACTACTTTGGCCTTAATACAAATAAATCTTCCCACATTCATCAGATTTTCTAATTTTAATTGTCTAACATTCTTTCAGTAGCGTTCGCCCATGTTCAAAGACATTTTTATAGAGGGAAATCGACGAATTTAACTTTTTATAGATTTAAAAAAAACTTCAATTATTTCGTTGTTTTTTATGGGCCCTCTGGACCAAAGTGTCATCTCTTTTGATTACACCCAAATAATTAATTGATTTAATGATTAATTAAAATAAAAATAATTAAAAGATAATTACCTGGATAGAGGTGATTATTTATAAGAGCTTTGTGTATGGACCTAGGAACAGAGGCATCGTTTTTGGATTTGCGAAATGGAAGCCATCTTGGAGGAGAGAATAAGGATTCTTTGACTTCAGAGAGGCGGATAACGAAGGAGAGGTTAGAGTTTTTTAATGCTCCTTGGTTGGCGCCTGAGCTGCTACTGAGAGGAGAGAGATGCCGGCGCCTCAAGCTAAACAATCAAATCACGTGACACAAGCTGCTTACAATCATTGGTCAAAAATTGGCACAAAATTTAAAAGAAATTAATTAATCTCTAGCTATTGACTAAAATTTAAAATAAAAAAATATATCAAAATTTGTAGGAAAAAAACTTTTATAATGTATGAACTTGAATAAAATATTTATAACGTATATATATAATGTTTTTACTTTCTCTTACCCTATATATGAAATATATATAGAGAGAGAGAAAGTATTGCGATAATGTGAAAAATTTTTGATGGATATTTATGTTTTGAAGTCCACTGAGTCCAAAAAGGGGATTCCGATTTTAAGCATGAAGAAATTGAACAGAATTGCAATTTTATATTTAAGTTAGATGCCCTCCCGGACACTCAAAATAAGCTTTTGAACAAAATCGGCCAAAAAGTACTAGTACTTTACTGATGTACCCAGAGTCAAACAGATAATCAAAGATAAAAAAAAATTTTAACTATTTTTAATTTCGATTTTATTTTTATTTATTATATTGGTTTTAACCAAATATTCCAAAAATTTTGAATGTTTTAAATTATGTCAAAAGAATTTTGATAAAAATTTTATAAATTAAAAAAAAAAACTATTTCTATTTAATATTTTTAATTTAATTGTATTTTATAAAATCCTTATTAACTTTTAAGACATCAAATTAAAATCATTATCATGTTTGGAGGCCAGGTTATGCATAACAACAAAATTTTATTTCAACGCCTATATGGCAGGCAACACAAATGGCATTAATTCTATATTTGGGTTGCATAACTTCACGGCGAAAAAAGAAGGCCAACTCAAAGGGTAATTCATTCAGAATATTTCCAAGTTAAATACCACAATTTTTTCCAAATCGAGGGTAATTTTGAGTAAATTTTAATTCTGTCAAGTCCTAAATATAAATTCCTAAATTAGGACCCGGGGAGCTATTTGGAATATTCACAATATAAACGTTATTTAAATTTTTTAATTTATATTTATTTAAAAACTTAAAATTATAATTTACAAATGTGACTATTATCAACAACATCTATATTTGGCTCCAGGCATTAAAGATGGGTTTGTTATCCATTCTTGGTCTTTATTTATTAATATACATTTGTTTATTTAGAAAGTATTTCTAAGGCATAATAAGATATATTTTTACAAACTTAATATTAGCGTATTAAATTAATAAATAATCATGGAGTGATAAATTAATCAAAAAATAGTTTAAAAAAATGCTAGCTTAGTAGATAAAAATATTTAAAGATTGAATCAAGAATTGTATAAACTCTAGAAACTTAAAATAAAATCAACATAAAATAATGATGATGGATACCCCTAAAAGGCAGGATTTTGTTGTTGATTTTTATTTTTGTAATACTTTCTATACAAAATAATTTGAACAATATAATTGACAGGAGCTCATTATTTATTTATTTATTTTTTTTTAATAAATAAAAATTAAACAAGTGTTAGAATTTTTATATGAGAAAAATCTTTTGGAACAATAATAATATATACTTCGTTTACAAAAATTTGCAAAAATTTTTTCTCACAAAATAGCTGTTCTTAAAAAGTTGTTAATATTCTTTTTTTTTGTTAGAATTCTTTTGTTATTATAATTATTTAAAAATAATAAATAAAAAAAAAAATAAAACACTTTAATCTAATTTTGCTAATTTTTTTTTTTTTAATACTAAATTTTTAATGAAACTATTATAATGTAATGAGAATGAAAGAAAAAAGAAGAAATTAAAAAAAAAAAAATAACATTATTAATATCTACTTTAAAACTAGTGCATCTAAAATGTTTAAATATTAAGAGTTAAAAATTTTAACGAGATCAAAAGTTAAAATTGACAAACGCCTTTATTAATAATATTAAATGTTATTCTAGATTTATAACTATTAAAAAATAGAGACTTATTAAATCACAGAATTTAGAGATTTTAAAAAATATTCTAATTAACTGATCCTTGATTAAAAAATAAATTTTGGCATATATCAATTTTTTCAAACATAAAATGACCCTTTTTTTAGTTAAATGCAGAGGCGTACCGAGGGCGGGCCCCCCCCTCCACCCAGGCCCCGAGCCGGCATAGGCCTCCAAATATTTGTCTTTGAGAGGGCCCTAAGGGCTCAGATAAAAATGGAAAAATTTAGATTTATTGAAAATTTGTCTTTGAGAGTGCCCGTGACCCTCGGGATTCAGGGATATACGGTATTTTGAAAATATTTTTGTGTATGGAGGAGGGGGATTTTTAAAAGTGAGTTCGCCTCCCCCCTTCTCCAGAAAAAATTCAATATACACCTCTGGTACAAAATGTATATGGGCCCCCTCATCTAGTGACTCCCCAGGCCCCCAACTGTCTAGGTACGCCCCTGGTAAAATGTTTTATTACTAATTACTATTTATTCAAATGCCATAGATTTGGTCTAAATAATGAAAACTTTTGAAACCAATTCCTTTTTCACAGTGCTTCCAAACCGCAATAAATATATTTTGTGCACAAAATCTAAAATATTTAAAATTACTTTAATAATATCAATAGTGTTCGATAAGAAAAGGGTAAATTAAAATTTTAAAAATAATAATCGGACTATTAATAATTCAGATGGAATTATTTTTTTTAAATAATAAAGTTATTTTATATATCAAGGAAACCATTCTTTTTAGTGTTTCAAGAGATTTCTTTTAATGCTAAATTTAAATTAATTACAGCTACTTTATCACCTCTCACATTTAAAATTTAATGTGATAATCAAACAATTATTTTTGGGAAAAATACTAGTTCATTGGTTTGTTGTTCATTTAAAGAATAATTATTTTTTATTGTGTATTTGCTACAATATCATACATAAATTAAAAATTATTTTTTATTTAAACAACAATCCAACAGAGTCATGGTAATCTTTTCCAATTTCACATAATATATAGGGCAATGTTTCTCAAACACACTTTTATTAAGTTGAAAATTCAGCGACAAACTAAAAATAGGAATACTACACTATAATATAGTTCTACAGTTTACAAATGTAATATTATATCTGGAATCAGCAAAAAATACAGTAATATAACTTTTTATATTATCTAAAGAATTCACCGTAGGCACTAGTTGAAACATTTTCAAAATTAAAATAATTTAATAATAATTAAAAGTAAGCATTAGGTTTAGTTTAAAAAAAATAAGAGTAGTTTCATTTAGTTTCATGTACATTTCGATAATAAACCATCATCATCAGAACCTTATTACACCTTATTTTGTATTAAGGTTAACTTATTTTGTTTTAACCACGAAATGTACATAAACAAAATAAGGTGTGATCAAGGGCTGACAAGAAGGGAGGGGGTAATCTCCCCCCCAGATTTAAAAAAAAAAATATTTTTTTTGAGAATTAAATTTTATTTTTAATATAAAATTTTAAAAATTAATACTTAAAAATTTGATTTGTATATATATTCTTGTAAACAAGTAGAGAATGCACCTTTAAATTACCGAAAGTAAGAAAAAATTGTGTGCTGTGCGACCAGTTACAGCAGATTACCCCCTCGAAAAACTCCTCCGGAGCCGCTCTTGGGTGTAATAAGGTTCTGATGATGATGGTTTAATACCGAAATGTACATAAACTTATTTTTTAAACTAAACCTAGTGTTCACTTTTAATTATTATTATTAAATTATTTTAATATATTTTTTTATTTGTTTTAAGCAAGTTTAATAATCTGTATATGTACATAACAAAATTATAATTTTTAAAGAAAAATATAAATTTTTAATGTGATGGGTGTGACTGATGTAGAAAACAAAGTTTTTTTTCAGGGACTTATCGTTGCCAGGCTCAGTCTTAATTCTTATACTGATTTTAGTAGTTCTCTTTTAAAATAAATTAGATAAATTTATTATTACAGAATATTTCTACCACACCCTAGTGTGTCGCGATACATAGTTTGAGAAACACTGATATAGATTATGATTAAGAATACATTTTAGGCCTTTTATTTATTATCAATAGTTTAAAATCTAATCTCTCTTAATTAATATCAGAGTCTTGAAACATTAAAAAAGGAAGTTACCGAAGTTTTTTTCTCTTTAATATTATTTAATCTTCTTATATTTAATAATCACTTGGATTTGACTAAACTTGTTAGAATTCAAATGTGGGGAAGGTCGGGAAGCACTGTCTTAACACATTTCACAGCCATTGAAAAAGTGATATGCAGTTCGCGCTTTATTTATACACAATTGTATATAAAATTTGTCAATATTATAAGAATGTAATTTTTCTTTGGCGCGACTCTCTGGTGATATGCAAATAAATATGATCACCTTAAATAAATTTAAAAAAAAAAACTTATTTAGGCTGTGAATATAAGAACTAGTTCCAAAATTTTAATAATTGAAGAATCGATATTAACTTAATTATAAAAAAGGAGATCAAGATATGAGCAAATTCTTTTTTTATTAAGTTTAAAACATTTTTTAAAAATATTTTATTAAAGACAAATCTTAAGTGATAATTATAAAAAAAAAAATGAAAAAATCTTAATCTTCAATGATAATTCATATATAAAGCTATTTTAATTAAAATTGCTAAATACTAGAGATATTAATAAAAAAAATCGATTCATCAATTATTAAAAATTTGTATTATTTTAACTTGGATAAATTCTATATTAATATTATTACAATCAATAATTTTAAGAGGTAGAGAAATAATTTCTTGAATCAAATCTATTAAAAGTACGTAGTTGTCAACAGTACAAAATATAAAATATTACTTCTTTATTCTATTATCAGAATAGGAATTTTGTTAACTACTTTAAAAAAATTATGACGGCAGTGGAACTATTATTAAATTATATATACCTTGGCTGTTTGGTTTGTTTTTTTATATTTTCAAAGGGAAATATCTAACATATAATTTTAAAAATTATCAATTCAATTAAACGAAATTTATATATCTATATTAATATAATATAATATATAAAGAATTTTGTACTTAGTAATGATATAAAGTTAAAATTAGATATGTACAAATTGAGTAACTTTTAATTTTTTTTCTATGTTAATGAAAATAGTTTTAGTACTTTCTCATTTACGCTTTATATTCAATAATACAAGTGTAAATTAGAAAAATGTGGCAGTATTTAAAAAAAAAAATGTTCGATTTTATTATTTCAAGAATTAATCAATAAATTAGGATATTTAGGAATCAAACCAAAAATGAATGGTTTGCCTATGAAATCTTTATATTTGTGGTTTCCAGGGTTAATATAATAATTAAAAAAAAAGATATATGTTTATTAGTTGGGCAGAAAAAACTCTTTTTTTCATTTCTAAGTTGTAATAGTGCGGAGAAGTTTGGAATTATATAGACGAAAAAAAAATTATCAAAATAGGTTGACATTTTCTTGTTTAGGGCCGGAAGGTGTCAACCGATTTTGATAATTGTTTTTTCTTTTTTTTTTTGTATATAATTCGAAACTTCTCCGCGATTATTACATTTTCGAAATAAAAAAAATGAGTTTTTTCAGTCAAACCTAATGTTTATATCTATCAAACTGTTTGAGAAAAAAATTTATTTCATTTATTAGAGGTCTTGATATTTATTTAATTGAAAAAATATTTTATTCTTTAATTAAAAAAATTTAGAGAATATATGATACATATACCCAATAAAGAAGTATTGTTTGGTAGGCAAAAAAGTGGTGGAAGGGGCCAGAAGATTTCGCCTAAGCGATTTTAAATTTGAGAGGGCGATTATTAAAAAGGGGGCTTAAAAAATTGTTTGGAAACCACTGTACTGTCGAAAATATATCATTTTCATCTATAGAAAATGATATAAAAGTAAAAATCGAACTTAATGAGGAACTTTAAAATGAATAAAATATTTTATTTGATATAAGGGAGTTGTTTCTGTGTTGTAATATTGATTGAGAAGGCAGGATCTGCAAAAGGCACTCTCAATATGAATTAATTACAAAATGATTTTTGACAAGAGATTTACTTTTTCTTCTTCAATCTAATTTGAAAATAATATTTATGCCAAAGGCTGTCTGTCTTTTGCTAATCCTGCCTTCTCTATAAAATATTTTAGCTAAGCCATTATATTTTTTGTCAATTAAAAAAAATCAAATTAAATGAATATATGGTTTTTAAAATATTTTTTTTTTTTTTTTTTTTTAAATCTTCCGAAGTCAGATAGATTCAGTACATATTTTTTAATTGGTATTAATACAGCTCAAAATGGCAAGTCCTTATATTATGAAGCTTTAAACGAGTGGGATTATTTCATAGTTTAATTGTATTGATATGCATTTCAAAAAAAAAAAAATAATAATAATAATAATAATATCTGTTCTCTTTTATTATGCAAACCTAAAAGATAAATTTTATTTTATGTTTTTGAAAGTTTATTAAATAGGAAAGAATGTGGAGTGCCAAGTAGTATAAGTATAAATGAGATAAGGGGTAGGCAATGAAAAAATAACTTTTTTAGAGCGTTTTTTCCGAGGCACTTCTTCAACATAGTACATCTTGTACAAATATCATAGATCATAGAAGAAGAGTATCTGCACTATCTCTCTCTACAGGTATTACCATGGTCAATGCTCTGCCGAATTAAAATCAATTATCCCACCCAATGCAACATATTCACGGAACACAAGAGGCATCTTCCCAGCATCCCTATGCTGTTCAGATCACGACTAACAGAACAAATCAATTTCATTCTTCCTTTGTCCCCATGACCTCCCGTGATTGGAACAAGCTCCCTGCGTCTATCTTCCCCAAAACCTACAATCTTCAGACTTTCAAGTCTAACCTCAACAGACATCTTCTCAGTTCCCGCAGTTGAGTTTCCCCTTTATGCTTCTCCTTTTGTTTTTATTTTCTTCCTGGCTGCATGTGACTATTGGTCATTATAGGTCTTCGGACCTTATGCACCCATTCCAAAAAAAAAATATATAAATAAATAAAATAATTAGAGTGAGTTTATACAAATTTAAAATATAAAATGTAAAAAAATTGATCAATAATTTTTTTTTTTTTTTAATTTATATAAACTCACTCTAATTATTTTATTTATTTATATTTGTACAAGAAGTGCTATTAAATGACTTCGATATATACGGAGAAAACACTCTAAAAAGTTATTTTCTAATTGCCATGAAACTAGCATACACCTATCCTCGTTTATTAAATAGAATTATGTCAAATTTAGAAAAAGCACGAACCGAATTAGAGGAGGAGAGGGTCATAGAGCTATAAAAATCTTTACTATTATTAATAAAAGAAAATTTTCAGTACTTTCAGTACAGAATACGTCTGACTAGAGAAAAACTATTAACACATTTTTAGATATAAAAATTTGAAATCAATAATTTAATAAAAAAGAAACTTAGGAAACATGGGCTTTATCAAATTTTTGTGCGTTCTGTTCAGAATAAGCGTTTTAAGGGCTTGAAAATAATATGAGTTGGTTTAATTTAAAAAGGTTTGTATAAATAAATTAACAATAAATTTGCAAAATACGATATTTTAAATAAATAACAACATAATTTAAAAGAAAATTGTAACTAAATTACATGATGCACATAAAAAAGGACAAGAGTCCTATTATTCTTTCAGAAACTCATTGATACAAATTGGACATTTTTATAAAATATTAAAGAAGATTTAAATATTAAATTATCTGTTCGATCCAAGAGCGTCTGGCGCATGCGCATTAAGGAAAAGTTTATTCCTTTTCATTACTGCGCATGTAAAAACCCTACGCATGCGCTGATCGAACAGACATCAAAAGTTGAAAATTTAAATATAAAACGTATAAATTGGAAATTTAATTAACATAAATAAACTATTAAGAATAATGACTTAGCTCATTTTTTTGAGATTCATAATTTCCAATAAAATAATTGTTTTTTTTTTTTTTTAATTTTAAAAATATTTTCTGAAAGCTCATAAACAGCCAAAGTTCTTTTATTGGACAAAGGCGATAGCCCTTAACAATAATTATATTTACAAATTTTTTATGTATATACATATATAAATAAATATATATATACATACATAATATCGCGCGCACACTCACCAATATATATATAGACACTTATGTATAAAAATATAAAGGTATTGCAATTGGTGCGCATTCAGCTGGAAATTTGTCATTCTTTTTAAAATTAAATATAAAATTTCTTACATAAAAATTAACAAATGGCACCAAATATTTAGGTTAATCACACTTTAAAATGAGTAAAATGTTATAGAATTGTTGTACGAAAAGAACACATTTTTTTTCACTTAATTTACTGTTCATAAAATATTATTGTGTAAATTAAATATCTATCTTTACTAATAAAAATGTATAACAAAATTTAAAAATAATAATAGGTATAATTAATTTGTAATACTTTTCTTCCCTAAATAATGAAGAAATTCTATTTATTTCATTATCTAAGAAAATGTGTTCTTTATATTATACTATGGAACATTCAAACAATTATTTATTTTTTTGTATAATTTTTACTTTCGATCAAAAATTATTTGAAAATTTTTTTAAATTAAATGCTTTGGCTTTAATTATGGATTATTTATATAAAATAGAATTAAGTTCTCTAATACTCTTTGATTTATATTTTAAGAAGGCCCGTATTGATTGACCAAAAGATTAACAAATAGTCAAATAACTGTTGAAGTAAATGAACATTGTTATAGTATTTTTTTAATTTCTAATAATTAAATTTCAAACTAGCTATTTTTCAATTAAAGCTGAAAATGTCCATAGTATTTTTTTCTATTTTTATGGGCACCATTTAATTGCAATGAATCAATCTTTTTTAGTATGATTTTATATCACAGATATCAGTTAAATGGATATTAAGCAACTAAGTAGTTTAATGATATCAATTATAAATTATTTTCTTCATTATTTAAGCCCCAGAAGGCTTTTTGTTAATATAGATGTATATTTAAATAAATAAATATACATACATATATATATATATTAAATCTATATAAGTAAAATAAATATAAGTATTATAATAATGATAAATGAAATATTTTAATAATTTTACTTATTAAAATGCTTAATATATTTCCATGTTATTGGAAAAATTATTAATTATGAAAAATGGAATTGCACATGAATTTTTGATTTTTAATTTTAAACATTGTCAAGTTCCCAAATATGTTTAAGAATTATATTTTTTCATTAATCTAAAATATCTAAATCTAGTGATTTATTTTAGTAAAAAATATACAATAATTTTTTTTAACTCTGTAATATATGATATTATATTCGGTGAATTACTATACAGTATAAACAAGACTTACTTACCGAAAATTAATTCGGGGCAGGAATATTTCTTCTTGTAAGATAGTTCAATTTTTTAAATAGTTTAAGGTACCATTTCGAATATGAACATTTTAACTAAAAAAAAAAAGTAGAAAAAAAATTAATTAATATTGGTAACGGTGCCGAAGTAAGAGGGTTTAAGTACTGCCAGTGCCGGATTACCCATTAGGCGGAGCAGGCAATCGCCTATGGGCCTCACGCTTTTTAAGGGACCCGCAACGTTAGATTGTTTTTTAACTCTTTTTCTTTCGGTATGTGAGGCCATTTAGACCCCTTCCTTATTTATTTAAATTGATTGGTAGCCAATTTAATTTAAATGTCGAGGATGCGAACTCGCGACCCTTGGAAAAAGTGCCAAGTATCGCTCAGGAGTATATATAATTATTTTTTTCGGGAAGGGAGGGGAGGGGCGAACTCATTTTTGAAGATTTACCCTCCCTTTATTTATTATATACAAGTCTATTCTCTAAAAACAGATGTTAAAATTTAACATCATAAATTGGGTGTTAAAACGTACCGGTAACTATTGACTAAATGTTAACGCTTTGTGGTTTATGTTTTTGCTTATAGAATAGCAATTTGAGGGAACGAGGTGTTAAAATGAATTAACGCTGATTTCAGATGTTAAAAGTTAACGTTTTTGCTTAGAGAATAGACTATAGTATTAAAAAGTACACGCGCCTGGTGGGTCACTGTGAGAAATTATCTTAAAGCATACAAAAATTCGATTGTGTCTTATGTATATAGATGCTATTTTTCTCTCAGTGACTTGCTTCATACGATTTTGTCCCCTCCATATATAGAATGGCTTCTCAAGCATTTTATGAGTTTATTAAACGCTCCACAATCATATAATTTGAAGCACTGAGGATGGTTGCGTTAGGCTTACCGAAATATCTGCGAATAAATTATTTTAACGTGGAAAGCATTCGCTGGTTTTTCTTTCTCCATAACCTTAATACTGTTGACCCAGCATACTTCGTTTCGTTTACTTGAAAGTAAATAAATTTGAATCCTTCTTATTGAGCCAAATAAATTGCCTGTATTCAAACTGCAACCTATTATATAAATTAAAATTAAATATACAAATTAAACACTATGTTATATGTTTTAAAGGTTTTATTAATTAAAATTAAACACTTGATAGGTATTTCGACAAGGATGTAATAAATTGCCGAAAAACCTATCAAGTGTTAATTTTTAATTAAAAACCATTTGAAACAAATAACCTAGTGTTTAATTTGTATATTTAAGACGGGGGGGGGGGGAGCAAAGCTGTTCGCACGTTTTTGCCGATAAGATGGCGTTAAGTCTTAAAAATTTTGCCAAAAAGTCAACTATTATGAAAAAAACCGCATAAAAAAATACTCACTGTTTCGGGCTAAAGATTAAATGTGCCCTGCAGAAGCCCCTTAATTTTAATTTACAAAATGTTTCAACGAGAACTTACGATCGAAAGTTTAAATCTTAAATTATTATATATTTATTTGGCTTATCAAGAAGAAATTTATTTACTTTCATAATATATATATATATATATATATATATATATTATATTAAATAAGATTAATTAATTCAAGTAAATTACCTTATATGTGGAAAAAATAAATTTTGCACAACAAACAAACACATTGATTAGTTAAATCTTTTATTAAGCCTCGTGTTTTTCGTATTATTCTTATCGTCAAGATTGTTATTGGCACTAACTAAACGAGGCATAAATTGTAGTTGAACCAACAGCGAAATATGATCTGAAAAAAAAATTTTTATAATAATGAAAGAAAAATTAAAGGTAGGCCTAAGTATTATCGACCGCTCAAGGAAATTCATCGGTCCTTAAAAAAATAATTAAACAATAAATATAAATTCTATAACTGAAAATTTGTAAATATTGAATATATTGATTAACAAATATCTATTTTAAAATATACGAATATTATATTTTTGTAGGATCTTTATAGAAGAGTTTAAAAAATTCATTAAATACCAGAGCTGAAGTGAACATGTGGTAAACCAGGTATTCTATACTGAGAGATCCAATCTTCACATATTCCACCTAGGAGCCCGACCATTTTTAAATTAGTTCTTGAATAAAAAATATAATCTATTTGTTGTTTAAAATCAAATCTAAAATCAAAAAAATTTTAATAAATTATTTTTATTTTTTTTTTTTTACTTAGAGTATAATCAATCTTACGTGAAATTTGTAAATAATAAGTCATCTTTTGAATAAGATGTGGCTAGATTAAGAAAATGGTTATATTCATTTGGACGATCTGAAGAGGAAATTTTGGATAAAGCTGGTTGATAGTCGAGCTTCTTAAAATCTTCATGATCACCTCGTACTTTACCCGTTGTTATATATTTTGTAACTCCTGAAAATTACAAATCCATTAGAATTGTGTATACACCAATTTCTTAAGGTGGCTACACACGTAACTACAAACTTGACACAGGTAACTGCATGCCAACTTGACAAGCACGCATATTTTTGTACAAACATGCACAAATTTCCTTCGGCACCACACACCACAAGTATGCTTGTACAGTGAGTGGCAATGTTAAGTTCCACCCATGTGTTTTCTACATGTGATTATTTCATTGTTTAAAAAAAAATATAAATTTTTTAATGGAAATTTTCATAGTTCAAACCTAGAAAATTTCCAATAAAGATTTTCATTTTCTTTTATAAAAACAATGAAATAATCACAAGTATAAAAAGCATGGGTGGGACTTAATATTGACTCTCACTATACAAGCATATTATATATTATCAATATTGGCAATCTGACCTCTCAAAAAAGCGGTATTAAATTAATTTTAATTATTATAGAAATAAATAAAAATATATAAAACTAATACAAAAATACTTAGCAGAGACCGGTTTCAATTAGTCCTGTTTAATTATAATAAGTACAGTTTGAAATTTTCTAATAAATTTTTTTCTTAAATTCTTAAAAATTGTAAACTAAAAAAGTTTTAAAAATTTTAATTTAAAACAGGAAAAAAATTTTGTTCGGGAGCAATTATTGCACCTTAACCAGTTTCAAATAATTCGGCAAATTCGAGGTATTGGTGAATATGATTTCGAAAAATTGTTAAGTATGAATATAATTATAAGTAGTATATAAGTATGAATATATTATATAATTATAGTAAAAATTACCCGAGTTTGGCGTTGAATTAAAATCACCACAAAGTACAACATGAATTTCACTTTTACTTCCTAGCCGAGATTTCTGTCTATAATCATCGCAAAATAATTGCAATTCATTGAGCAGAAGCATTGTTTGAATTAGTTTAACGTCACACCATTCTGGATCCCAATGAATATGAGTGTTACAAATTAAGAGAGTGTTAGGATGTCCAACACCATGGCCGTTCTCGCCTAAAGATAAAAAAAAATCAAAATAAATTTAGTTAAGAACAGAAAATTTTAACTCGGCTGAATAATAAATATTAAAAATCTGGTGTGACTGGTCACACAGCACAAAATTTTCTCTTACCTTCGGTAATTAAAAGTTTTGTTCTGTTGTTGCACCAGATTTTTTTTCGAGATAAATTTAGTTTCCTAAAGTACTTTAGTTTTAAATGTTTTCTGCCTTTTAAGTAGTATGTAAATTATTTGTAATTATATTATACCTGGATCCCAAAATAGATGTTTTGTCTTTAAGAGTGCAACCAAAGCAATATTATCTCTAATCATTACTCGATTAATCATATGATCGCAACCTTCAGAATTTCGTTGCGCCACCTGGTTAAGTTCTATCATCTGGTGGCTAATTAACTCGAATCTGTAAGAGAAAATTAATTAAAAAAATTTAAAAAAATTACAACACATATTATAATTCTAAGTACTTATTTGTTTTATAAAAAATTGCACAGCCATCTACTCGTTTTCGTTCATGTAGACCCATTGTCCAGGCACGGCTTTTAGGAGCGTAAATTCCTTCATAGCCAAGGTTTTTTAATTCAGGTTGGAAGTAGTCGTTATATTGATCCATAGGGACTTCCTGAAAAATGAATATTTATAAATAATCTAGTTCCAAAATAAATGATTGATTGAAAAGGGATATGCCTAAATAAGAAGTTAAATCTTTAATCTCACTATCAATGAATTTACTTATATTTATATATTATATATATATATATTATATATAAGTATAAAATTTTTCCCTATTTAATAAGAGACAGCAATGAATGCAAGTTGGTTTTCCCCACTTCAACTGATGCAATGCTATAAAAAATCTGGTGTGACTGATTGTACAATAATATTACTTGGCCAACCTACACGGTGCAATATTATTGCTCAATAAATTAGTTCACGGGAGATACTTTTGCAGTCAACATGTGGAATAATAAGACACAAGTTGTGTGGCTATAGAATTTGTTATAGCATCAAAAAAGAAGGAAAATAAAAAGAATAAAGGAATGGTTTAAATAAAGAAATAAGTACACTCATGAAAATCTGTTAAGAGAACTAAGAATTAGTGAACCAATGGATTTTCAAAATTTTTTGCGACTAGATAGTACATTATTTGATGAACTACTGAAAATGGTTACACCTGAAATTCAACAATGGGATACTATAATGCTAACAATTATTGCGAAATATTGCCACATACGAAGCAATATTTAGTAGAACGCACAATAAAAATAAAACTGATTTTGATTGACTCAATATATTGCACAAACTTTAAATGTGATCTAAAGACGCCCAATATTATATGTACAATGTCAATTATTATGCAATATATTGATCGTGTAGGGGCCGCTTAAGTTATGTAATGTACTCTCACAGTAGATTTTTTTTCTTCCAGTTAATATGAATTTAGTTTCCGTTAGTACATTCAATTCCGAATAAAAAAAAACATTTTTATTATATAATTCTTAAGATCCACGGGGGGGAGGCACCAAAAAAGACTTGGCACGGAGGAAATAGCAGGAATGGTCCTGTTGATCCCCAAATTTGAACAGAGGATGTCTCAAGGTTGAATTTGCCTTTGAGATCTAGGTAGGTTATGTGTTGTGTTTGTGTTCTGTCATTTGAGATGCATCAATCTTAATAATTACAAATAAAGCAAAATCATTTATTCAGTATTATCAGGCTTTACTACCCTGAATAAATGATAATTCTATGTATATATAAAAGGGATTTCAAATTAAACATAGTGATAGTCATATGTCATCATTTTTTCTAAAAATTGTTTGATAGCTTTTCTATTTTTAATGGACACTTTCGAAACAGGAATTATGATAAAGATGATATATGATGATAGAGAAAAGAGTAGGAAATCTCTCTTGAGCTTATATCTTATTCGCAATGCAATTGCTAAACCTGAATGGAATTTTATATAGATATTTAAAATTATTACCTGTAGGCATATAATATCTCCTTTATAGTATAGCATCTCTCCTAAAATAGAGAGTTTACGATTTTCCCACTCAAGGGCCCAATTTGGACAATATCGGTACATGAGTTTTTTCGCATACTGAGGACTTAAAATATTATAACAAAATATTGAAAAAACACCTGGAAAAAAATATAGAGATTAAAATTATTTCAAAACTGGAAAGATAATAAAATATGTTTTTATTATTATTATTATTATTATAAAAATGTATATAAATTATATGTAGGAATGTATTATTTTTAGACAAAATAAGAAAAAATATCATATTATATAAGAGAAACATGACTATAATAAGAATTTTTTTAAAGAAAATTTAGGAATTAATCATTTAATAGTATTATTTATTATAAAAAATATTTTAAAAAAAAATGATAAAAGTAAATAAGAGGATTATAACCTATAATAATTAACCAAACAATTTTGCTCGCTATTGTAAAAAATTGAGAAATTATTATTATTTTTAATAAAATTGGATTTCAAATAATAATATATTTTGAACATACTTTCTCGCTCCTCGTTGTTGGGCTCGACTAGATGGATCCAGTTACGTCTAGGTGGTGAAGGTATATTAACTAAAACAAAACTAACATATATAAATATATAAAATTATAAATTATAATATACTGTATAGGCCTATATAATTAGAGATTATATAACCTATAAATTTTATGTCCATTGTTAATTTAGTTTATATTTTGAGCAATAGGAGCGCTATCATCCATATATAGTTTTATTAATTTATTGATGGGCTTGTTTAAAATATTTGTATGAATTTAACAATTACAACAAATTGACTTAAAATATTTATTAAATCTTGGATAGATGTTCAACTGCTTATAATAGCAAAATAATATTCTGACAAGATGACATGATGAAATTTAAAAATAGTTAATGATTATTTCACATAATAGCTTAATTGCAAAATTTTTAAAGAATTTATAATTTTTTTTTTTTTGTCAACCTAGATAAATTTTATTTTTAACAAAATTTTGACAGATGTTGAAATTGGTAGAATAATCTACTCAAAATTCAAACTGGTTTAACACCCGAGCCCTATGGGAACATCTATAGTTATATGCAGGGGCGTAGCCAAGGGGGGGATGGGGGGGAGTCTCCCCCCAGGTCGGATCGAGTTGGCAAAATCAAGACCAGTTGGAAAAATAAAGTTTATTTGACAGAAATTAATTTATATTTTAATTTAAAAAAAATAATTAAATTTTCTTTTTTTTATATTTTCATCTATTAAAAAAAAAATTTTTTTTAATTTTTAAATAAATAAATTTATTTTCTTTTTACTGAATATAAATTTAATATATAATGCAAACACTTAGAAAAAATCATTAGGATTATTTTAAAGGGAAAAATAAAATATTTGAACAAATAAAAGAAACCTCAGTCGTTCATTTGTTATTGGAAATGGAATAATTTTCTTTATTTAGGTCAACAAAAAGTTTTTTTTTTTGTTGCATTGAAATTTAGGGCTATTCCTGGGTATGTGGTAGCGCTAATTCCAAAAATGCCATCAATTTTGCGCCATCAGCTCTAGTTTTAGAGGTATAGAGAAAATTAAATTTTAATAAATAATCTGCTCAAAAGCGACTCTTATTTTGAATTTTCTAGATTTTTTTTAAGTCGTTACCCCTTAAAAATATGCAAATAGTTAAAACACATAGAAATAGAGGTAGGTCTATACTGTAAAGTTTGAGCCCAATCGGGGGTGCAGTGCCGGATTTACCACTAGGCCGACTAGGCCGCGGCCTAGGGCCGCAGGCTAGAGGAGGCCGCAAACAGTATTTTTTTTTTTTTTTTTGTTTTTTTTTTTTTAATTACATATTCAAAGAAAATATATTTTTCACGGTTCGACTTCTCTACTACACTTCATGGGCAGGGCTACACTTCGTAAATTATAGCATAGCAAATTTCATCACATTTTAAGGGCTGAAATAGCGTTAAAATCAATCTCCTGGTACCTAGTATTAAAAAATTTTCCGGACGCCCCCCCCCCCCCCGTTAGAAAGGGGGCCGCAAAGGTAATTTGGCCTAGGGCCTCTAGTTGTGTAAATCAGGCACTGCGGAGGTGGCTTAGTGGTGCAAAACACGGCTAAAAGTTATTTATTAGGGGTGTCCAAAGTTTAAAAAACTGAAAAAATTCGATTTTTCTAAAATTTAAGCCATGTTTTGCACCACTAAATCGCCTCCAATTAGGCTAAAACTTTATATTTCTATGTACAGTGGAACCTCGCTTAACGAGCATAATTCGTTCCAGAATCATACTAGTAAAGCGAAACACTCGTTATGCGAAACACTAACATTCTCCCCATAGAGCTGTCCCCATCATGACTCTGACTGATGTAAGTAACATGAGCACAATCCGGGACTTTCTCTCTCCTCTCCACTCGTTATGCGAAACGTCACTCGTTAAGCAAGTCATGTTTTTACAATTTTTTTTACTAGTTATGCGAATTGCTCGTTATAAGAGGTGCTCCCTAATCGAGGTTCTACTGTATTTTTTTTAAGGGATAAAGTCAGAAAATTCCAAATAAGAGTCGCTCTAGAGCTCATTTTCTATTAAAATTTAATTTTCTTTAAATCTCTAAAACTAAATTTGATGGAGCAAAACATGGTATTTTTGGAATTAGGGTATCCTATATAAAAACCCAGGAATTGCTCAAAACACCCCGGTAAATTACTCAAGACAATACAAGAGTTTTAGTCGGTAAGAGTCATGTACTACTCGACAAAATTTTTCATTGATTGTAATTATATGAGGAATCTTTCATTTGAAAAAAATCTTGCCTAATTATATTTTTATCAAAAATTTTGTTTAATCCTTTAGTTTTTTAATATTAAAATAGCAAAGTGAAGGTGGAGGGGACTTAACGTTCAAACATGACATATAGCGACTAGGGAGCCTCGGGTTTAGCCAGTAGCGTAGCCAGGATTTCTGCTTGGGGGGGGCCCAAAAGTTTTATGAACCCCCCCCCCCCTTCACCAAGAAACCTAAAGTGGAGAAATTTTTTTGATAATATAATAATTATAAATAAAAAACAAATAAAAAAATTTTTTTTTCTTGAAATAAAAAATAATTTTAATACAAAATTCGTAAATATTAGAGATTTTTTCAATTATTTATAAGTTTTTTGTTAGAATTTTAGAATTTATGAGAGTTAATAAAATAATTATTAAAAAAAAAAAAAATCATTAGGGAAAACAATAGGTATTTTTTTGTTTTGGAGAAGGCTTTGGGGGCCCGGCCCCCCTGGGCCCCCCCCCCTGAATACGCCACTGGGTTTAGCCTTTAGTAAATTAATATATGTAGGATGAAAAGAATGTGAATTGTAAAGTTGGCAAATTGATTAAAATTAGTTGGCATTTTTGGCCTTCTCCCCCCCTGAAAAATGTCTTCGCTACGCCCCTGGTTATATGCCATATAATATGCAGTAAGATCTCAATAAATATTAGGAACCGACAGAATATTCGGTTTCGGCCAAAAATTCTGGTTTCGGCCGGCCGAAACCTGAGTCTGAAAAGATTTCGCATGCAAAAAAAGAAAAAGCCCAAATGATTTTCAAAAGCGGAAAGGGGACGGAAAAAAATTTAGTCTCCCTAAAAAAAAGGTAAAATGATTTTCACGGAAGGGAAAAAATTTCCCCTGGGCAGAAAAAATTTCAAAAAAAAAAAAATACAAGTTTCTGTTTCGGTTCGGTTTCGGCCAAAACTAAGATTGAGGCCGAATATTCGGTTTCGGCTGAAAATCTTGTTTCGGTCGGACCCTAATAAATATATACCAGAGCGGTAAGAAAAGGAGAGCATTTGGGGTTCCAACCCCCCTCCCCCGATATATATTCTTATATTCTTTAAAATTTATTTATTTTTTGGAGAGGGATTACTTCTTGGATCATTCGAAACATCTCTCCCCCGCCCCCTCCCGAAAAAGGTTTTCTGGCTACGGTCCTGTTATGCAGTCTTGGGCGTAAATAGGAAAATTCCGCCCCCCCCCCCCCCAGTAGGCTCCCCTCCGCCCCCAAGAAAAATTGAGATAATATGAGGCCTTCCAAGCCCTCCGGAGGGTAGCTGCTCCCATGGCCCCCAGCTGGACTATGTATCCATAGTTACGCCTATGTATGTATTTAGTATAAATAAATCATTGAAAAGAAAGAATAGTATTGAAAAATATTTCCTTTAAGAAGTTTAGACTTATCGCAGTAACGAAACTAGCAAATTTATTTTTATTGGGGGGGGGGGTATGAGGGATTGATTGATTGATTGATTTATAAATACTCTCCATGATTCGAAGGCCAAAATGAGATATTCACTACTCGTACCGATAGTAACGTGAAAATTTTCTCACAATTTTGGACGATCTGGATAATTATCCCCCCTCCCCCCCCAAAAAAAAAAAAAATTGAATAAATTTAGAAAATATAAAACATTTTTTTTTTTTAAATAAAACATGTTTCCTAATTTCCAACAGCTTTTGAAATTTTAACTATATTTTTGTTTTATTTTTTTGGAATGGGGTGGGGGTTTAGATCTCATTTACCCCCGTGAATAAGACCCTTCACTACATCGTAGAGGTCTAATATTATACAATTTTAGGGAACCTTTACTGGTATATTCCTTTTCTCCTGCGTCAATGTGTACTTAAGTTTTTTTTTAGAGAAATCAATTTTCCTGCAAAACAAGTCTGGCTTCCCAGAGGCGTAATGTGGGTGGTGAGACCGCCAGGCGTCACACTTCGCGTAGTAAAATTTCGTTTTCTGGCTTATAATTAAAATGTTGTACTTATTAATATGCAAATTAATCATAATTATGTAACTTTAAAAGAAAACACGCCATAAATGGAATTAATACAGTAGCTTTTAAATGTAAATTCTATTTAAACTCATTATTTTTGTAATTTTTTTTTTTTTTATTTGAATTGATTTTTTTCTATATGGCTTAGATTATGTAGACCATAAAACCTATTTTGTAATGATTGAAGCTTAATGAGTTATTTTGTAATATTTAACTTTGTATGTGAACCACATCAAAAAAAGGGTAGTTTATGCTGGCTATAGAGAAATAATTATTATTTTGAATAAATAATAGAATTGAATTAGTAGATGGTCGAATGTGTCGTAATTCTATAATTATTCATTATTAAATCGACAGAATTATGAAGTTATTTATAAGTGAATGCATTAACTAATTAACTGGCTAATTTATATTCAAAATTATGAAAAGAAATCACTTTGCTATAGCATTGTTAACGGCGATGATCTTCGATTATTTTCAAATAAATTTTTTAGCATGAGAAAAAAGAGTCATGTGATGATAAATGGGCAGTTACTTGAAATGAGATGTAACAAATTTCTGTCCAATAATAAATTTCAAGAGAATAATAACATCTCAATAACGATATAAAAAGTAGCGGTAATCGATTCCATATGGAATATAAACCCAGGAATTTTATTATTATTATTATTATATTGTTTAATTCATTCAAAATTATTAGAATTTTATTGTTAATCTTTTTAAGAGAGTATTTATATGCGATTTTATGTTAGTGATTAAAAATATTGAAAGAAAGAGTAGAGGTCTCTTTAGTTAGAAATATTTTTGAGTAAACCGTTTTCAGTGCCGCTTAAAAAAAAAAAAAAACATGTATATCCATCAAAATCTCGACATCGAATTTTTGACATGATCGCAATACTTTCTCTCTCTAGATATTTCATATATAGAGTAAGAGAAAGTAAAAACAATTCATTTGTAACAACATAGAGCTCTTATGGGTAAAATTGATAGGAATTTAATGGGTGAAAAATTTATTGTCGCCTCTCTTATTCGTTCCTGATATTATATGGCATACATTTAACTTTTTTTTTTTCATTTAAATAAATGTTTGTAGAAAATAATTTATTTTTTTTTTTTTTAATTAAATTAATAATTAATATTAAAACATATAACTATCATTTATTCATTTCGTAGAGAAGTATGATAAATAAATCACAGTTAAATGTTTGGATTGGATATTTAGAAGATTATTATTTATGAAAGATTTTATTAATAATACATAATCATGAGGAATTTAGAAATAATAAAGCAAAGTGAGGTGATAATTAAACCTATTAATTTTTAAAAATTTAAGCCTAATTGACATGATGAATAGCAGGATGAAGAAATGAAAAGCATCTAGCATTTATTTCATTTATTTAAGGTACATTAGGCTAACGTTTCGGTCTCGCCCGAGACCATCTTCTGAGCTTATGGGTTGTCAATATGAGATGAATATTACAAACTCAATTACACAATTCATAACCTTGACGTTATAATTTAAGTAAACAAATGTAAATAAATATATACAACAATTGAGTTTATTATTGGAAGAGCCTCTAATAGACTACAAGTAATTAGAGGCACTATACGACTGTTACTCTTCCAATAATACCTCAATTGTTGTATATATTTATTTACATTTGTTTACTTAAATTGTAACTTCAAGTTTATAAATTGTGTAATTGAGTTTGTAATATTTATCTCATATTGATAGCCCATAAGAACTGAAGATGATCTAAACCGAGACCGAAACGTAAGCATAATGGGCCTTTAATAAATAAAATAAATGCTAGCTGCTTTTCTTTTCTTCATCCTTATACTCATCAACAACTTTCATCCAGCTATAAATCTACTTTTCTCAACATCTAATTGACATCAAATTAACTTGTTAAATTTTTATCATTTTTTTCACCAGGAATTAGAAAGAAATACAAAAATAAAATAAAAAAAAGATTTAAAAAAAAATGCTTTTATTTAAATTGAACTAAAAAGAGAATAAGAAAGAAATAATTTAATTGTTCTTTTAAAATTTTTTAATATTTGACTAAAATAAAAGCGTGGGGCGCTTGAAGTGATTCCGGCTCGCGCCCCACGCTTTTATTTTAAGTCATAAATATTAAAAAATTTTAACAAGAACAATTAAATTATTTCTTTCTTATTTCTCTCTTTTAGTTCAATTTAAATAAAAGCATTTTTTTAAAAATCTTTTTTTATTTTATTTTTATTTTAAGCTTTTTAGTCTTTTAGTCTTATCAAAAATCATCAATATGATAAAGTACCACATTAGTTTGGCCTGTATTGATTTGGTTCAATTGAAAAATTATTCATTATCATAAAAAATGACTCGTAAATATCAAAATTCAAAACTATAGTTAATAGGGCCTTATTTGCGTGAGGCTTCAAATAAAGTACCACATTAGTTTGGTCTATTTTGATCAAAACCACCATATAGTGGCGTCATCAAAAATGACTCTTAAGTATTACATTTCACACCTCTAGCCCATCGGGAAGTCTTTTGAAATTACATTAATTCGCGAAGGGTTTCAAATAAAGTACCACATTAGTTTGGTCTATTTTGATCAAAACCACCATATAGTGGCGTCATCAAAAATGACTCTTAAGTATTACATTTCACACCTCTAGCCCATCGGGAAGTCTTTTGAAATTACATTAATTTGCGAAGGGTTTCAAATAAAGTACCACATTAGTTTGGTCTATTTTGATCAAAACCACCATATAGTGGCGTCATCAAAAATGACTCATAAGTATTACATTTCACACCTCTAGCCCATCGGGAAGTCTTTTGAAATTACATTAATTCGCGAAGGGTTTCAAATAAAGTACCACATTAGTTTGGTCTATTTTGATCAAAACCACCATATAGTGGCGTCATCAAAAATGACTCTTAAGTATTACATTTCACACCTCTAGCCCATCGGGAAGTCTTTTGAAATTACATTAATTCGCGAAGGGTTTCAAATAAAGTACCACATTAGTTTGGTCTATTTTGGTAAAACCAAACTCACAATTTGCGTCATCAAAAATGACTCTTAAATATCAAATTTCACACCTCTAGCTCATCGGGAAGTGTCCTTAACAAAGCCATAAAGTTGGTGACCTTGAAAGAGTAAGTTAAATAAAAGCATTTAAAAAAATTTTACATAAAAAAAGACATATTTTATCTATAAAAACTAGGAACCGACCGAATATTCGGTTTCGGCCAGTTTCGGCCAAAAAGTGGCCGAAACCTGAGTCTTTTAAGACTGGGATGAGACTTGCATGCAAAAAAAAGGTCAAATGATTTGCAAAAGCGGAAAAGATGCGGAAAAAAAATTTAGTCCCCCTAAAAAAAAGCTAAAATGATTTTCACGGGAGGGGAAAAAATTTACAAAAAAAAAAAAATAAAGATAAAATAATAATAATTTTTTATAGGAAATACAAGTTTCGGTTTCGGTTACGTTTCGGCCGAAACTAAGATTGAGGGCGAATATTCGGTTTCGGCTGAAAATCTTGTTTCGGTCGGACCCTAATAAAAACTAACATTCCCCTATTTATATATGCAGTTCTAATTGGCTGGAAACACGATAGGTTCGGAAGATATTTCAACCAGCTTATCTTTAATTAATTTCAATGCGGTGAGTAACGAGTCAGATCTTTGAATAATAATATCTTATTCAATAGAATCTCTACATAAAATGTTAAATAAAAAATAGATTGCCTTTAGTAGTTAAACTACTAAGCAAAATAAATTTTAAATGCAGTAGACAGAATAGAAACAGGGACTTGTTTTATGTTCGTCATATAGTCAGGATTCAATATGAATTTAATACTCCAGGGCAATCCCATACTATATTGTATTGACTTGCAATGGGTTACATATAATGCCTTAAGTGAGAATGTTTGATGTTTTGCGTCTAAGTGTACTGTATTATTTGTTATCTTTGACATGTGTTTAAATTTGAATTTTATCTTGTTAAATAGGCTTTGGAAAATTTTTTTTTTAAGTTTAGAACCCAGCGGGATTTTTAGAAGTTAAAATTATTGGTTTCGATTTCCACTGGTATGCAAATCCTATCGTTAACTCTTGATCTTTATGACTTATATAAGATCTTTGCAAAAAGGTTCTTGTCAACTTACAATGATAGCCCCTTAATGAGATTTAAAATTAATAATAGAAGGGTAGTAGCTCAGGTACTCTCTTCATCCTATCTGAAGAAAGCTGCTTAAATAGGAATCCTTAAAAAAATATAGGGTAAGAGAAAGTAAAAATTTTCGTCAGATATAAATAAATTCTGAATGCGCCACTGAACTTAATAAAATAAAATTTTTCCTATTTAAAAATTAACAGGTAAATTAATTCCACCTCAATTAAAAAAATAAATATTTTTTTTTCGAAATATCCATTGTATATTTGTTATATTAATAAAGAAAATAAAATTTAGACATGCCCATAGACTCACGAGATAAATCCCAGAGGTCGCCAACACCTGTAAAAAAAAAAGAAAAAAGATTTATTATAATTTGTCACATAACTTATAGTTAGTATATTATTAATTAAAAAAAAAAGACAGTAAGAGCATCAGAAACACTTGATATTTTTAAAAAGAAAATAACATTTCAAACCGTTAGGTGTTTCTAGCTAACCTTGTGCATATACTTTCAATACTAAAAAAAATAAGCGTTCTATTTTTGCAATATGTTTTGTTATTGTTATAATAAGATTAAAATCCGAAGTACTTCTTTATTTTGGTTTTCTATGTTAATTATGTGAATTAATTAATTACGTAACTAAAGAGGAAAGATGATCTCATTTATTATTGTTTCGGTAAGAATAGTGTTACATATAATATTAAACAAATATGGGTATTATCAAAAAGCGTAATTATTGAAGGAGTATTCATATCGCGTGAATGCAATGCACCGCTATGACCAATTTAAATGAGGATCCTGGTCTCTGGGCGTCGATGATTCATTGCATAATAAGCAAATATAATAATTCTGAACAGTTACAAAATAGTCAAGGATGAACCAAGAGAAATTATCCAACTGGGAAATAAAAGATCAAATCATGGTATAAAATGAAGAAAAAAATTTTTTTGATATGATTTCGAAGTATGAAATTGAAATGCAGTTCGGGAGAATAAAATTGCTTAATAATGAAAAGAGATTTATAATAATTATTCTGTTAATATATTATTATTAGCAAAGGAAAAAAGATATGTGTCAGGAATGACACAAGACTTTACTATAATAATCCTGAGACAAAAGCCGAAGTGGTACTTCATTTGAAGTTCTTTCAAGAAGTTAAAATATAATTTTATCGAAATAATAATAATTATAATTAATATCAATATAATAGAACGTTGTGTACCGTGCTTGTCACACCAGATTTTTTGTGTCGAGATATAGCTCCCATAGCACCTTAGTTCCAAACTTGACCACTTGCATTTCATAAGTTATACAAGAATAAAGTGTGCTTCAAAATATTTCAAGGGCAAAATGAGAATATACATTTTAAAGGGCATCTAAAAAATAATTAATTTTTGAATTGGTCATGGTTATCCAAAATAACAGAGCAGCACGCTAAAATCATTGTGAATGTTTACAAAAAAAAAAAAAAAAAACAGTTCTTTTTTTGGATGATTGTATAAATATATAAACACATTATTCTAAATATTTCACAAATAGTTATTCTTTGTTCAAAAACAATATTTATGCAAGTTTCCCGAGGTCATTTTTCGACATAAAGGAAAAGAGTTTTGACACATTAATATTATGCTTTGTTGTATGCAAGTGCTATAAAAGGAGAAATAATAAACAAGTAAAACATTTTGGATGAGAAAAAGCCCTTTTAATCACTTAATTAAAATAATAATTTGAGCCGGTTGGTTTGTTGTTTATTTATTAAAGATAAAAGTGATTTACGTATATTTTATTTTAATTTAATAAACAAATTTTAATTTTTAAAATTAAAATAATTATATATTGAAATTTCGAAATTAATATTTTTAGAATGGAGATTTCAAAGTAGACACTCTGGAGGTTGAACCCAAAATCTCCAGATTTTAATGTCTAGCGGCAAGAAAGTTTGGAGATTCTGCCCGTCAATCCTCAATATATAAAGGTTCACTTAAGATCTGTTTAATAACTATTCTGAAGCTGGTCTCCGAGCAATAAACACCGTATATTTTGTTTATATGAATTGAATTCGACTTGCAATTAATATATACGAGCAAATTCATCAAATTTATTCTTGCTCACTGTTTGAAAATTTTAAATTTCCCTCTCTGAATGCTCTTCCTCTCTCTCTAACTAATGAGCGAGAGAGAGTGGTAAAAAGGAACATAAAACGGAAGTCAGTCTACGAGTATATAAACTGTTCAAAATTAAACAATTAAATTAAATATCTTTTGGCCAAATTTGAGTACCTATTTGTAAGTAAATTTTAAGAAAAAAAAATGTTCCCCCCCCCCCAAGAAAAAAATTTGCCTCCCCCTCAAGAAAAAGTTGAAATGACGCCACTGCAGAGCCATAAACCACTTGTAAGCATATTTAAACTTTTTTTTTGAGAGGGAGTATTTATATATAACACTAGGATATATAAATTTGAGATATAACAAGATGATGAAGATGAGATGGATACAGTGGCGTAGCCAGCTTAAGTCGCGCCCGGGGCACAATACCTTTTTAGCGCCCCCCCCCCATTCAAAAACCATATAATATTATATGTAAAATATACAAAATTATTATATTACACTGGAACTAAATATAAAATATATTTTCCATAAATAAATTATAGTAAAAATAAAAATTATCCAGCAATTTTTTGTTTTGCGGACCATTTGGCGCCCCTTTGTGAGTAGCGCCCGGGGCATGAAGACCCCCCCTTGATCCCCCCGCGCTACGCCACTGGATGGATAAACCTCTAAATGTTGGTTATTAATCAAAAGCAACAAGAAGCTAAGATGCATCAGATAAAAGCTTTAAAATATATGAAAACATAAAAAGAAAAAGAAACTCCGACTTATTGAGAACTGTCCAAATAAAATTATGTATTATAGAAAAATTAATTAGTAGACGATGGTGGGGACAAGTTAGACAAATATAAGTTTCTAAATTTTGTTTTTAATATTTGAATATTACGTTAGAGGCAGAGCTGGTTTTAATACATGTCTCACGTGCACAAAGGGCTAATTACATCACTGTTAATAATAGACAATACAACAATTAAGAAGAAAATTTCCTAAACAAAAATTATTAGGCGTTTTCGCAAACAATCAAATGATTGATAATTAAGCCCTTTTAGCATTTAAATGCTAACAAAAAAAAAAAAAAAACTTTCAATGAGAATTGAGCAAAATTATAAATAAAAAAAAATCTGGTGTGATGGTCGCAGAGAACACAACTTTCTATTACCTTTGGTAATCGAAAGTTGTGTACTGTGTTGTCATACAAGATTTTTTTATGTCGTGATATATTTAGTTTCCGTAGCAAAGACCAAACTTGACCACTTGCGTTTCATAAATAATAAGATAAAGTAAAAAAAAAAAAAAGTAAAAATTGATTCAAAATTTCCATAGTGTATTTTAAATGTTGACTGCTTGAAATAAACTATTGCAGTATTTCAAAATTTCAATTTCATATTTGGATATTTTATACACAATTAGAGAATCCTAAATAAATACCAAATTTCATAAGAATTGAAAAGAATTTTTTTAAATGTATAAAAACTTGCAAAGGGATGACTATAGGGGTTTAACATTGGCTCTATAGAAGGTAGGGGGGTGTTCGATTATGGAAAATAATCGATTATTCCGATTAATCGATTATTGGGTCCGGACAGACGAAAAAATTATCGAATATACCTTATTTCTCTAGCAAAATTTCCATTTTCTGAGAAAATTTTTTTCGTAAAATTTCCATTTTTTCCCTCCCATGAAAATAATTTGACTTTTTTTTAGAATACGAGTCTCATCCCATCTTTTCAAATTAATTTTTTGCCCAATAATCGATTAATTAATTAATAATCGATTATTTTTTTTAACAATTGATTAATCGATTATTTTACGCAGCCCTAATGGAATCAAAATCTCGACATCGAATTTTTGACAAAATCGAAATACTTTCTCACTATAAATAACATATATAGGTAAGAGAAAGTAATAAGATATGCGTAGCGAAATTTTTGTTTTTCTCAATTTTTAATGAGTATTTTTTTTTTTTTTTTTTTTTTGTGAATGATATAAAATTTGATCCTCACAATAAGACAAGAAGACCAGATTATGTTTCTCTTTATTCGGGACCGCAAGAAATATTTTTTCTACCATTTTATGTTCAAGTTTTATGGCAATTGTACAGCTCGTGCTCTTGTGCAAATTTTCTCACTTAGCTACGCTGGTCTGGAACTGGACCCTTCAAACCATATGTCGTAGAAATGCGTATCGAATTATAAACAGAGCACAAGAGATATAAAAACTATTTTATTCCCTCCATCAAAAGGTAGTTTTCCCTATGAAAGGAAATCAATAATCATATAAAAAAAAATCGTGTATTTATTTTTAAATAGCTTAGGGAATAACTTCCATATTAGTTAGAATCATTTGCAAAGAAATTTTATTTTAAACCAGTTTGGAAAATAAAATAGATATTAGCATTCGAAAAAGGGATTCTGTTTTAATTTGAAATGTTTAAAAAAAAAATACTTGCTTTTTTTTAGATTAGTAGAAAGACAAAGTGTAGCTAAAAGCTAGCAATTTATATTATAATCGAAAGGAGAATATTGGATATAAAAGGGAGGAAAAATATGGTGTGACTGGTCGCACAACACACAATTTTTTCTTAATTTCGGTAATTTAAAGGCGCATTCTGTACTTGTTTGCCAGAATATAAATACAAATCAAATTTTTAAATATTAATTTTTAAAATTTCACATTAAAAATAAATTTTTTTTCGAAAAAAAGTATTTTTTTTTTTCAAATCTCGAGGGGAGGGGGGAGTAATTACCCCCTTTACCCCCCCCTCCCTTGTATCTGCCCTTGTTAACATTGCAACCATTTTCCGCAAATATATAAAAATTCAACATGTAAAATTTATAAAAATAGAAAAATATTAGAATTTTGTTACCATGGCAACCATTCTTTTATCTTTACTATGAAGTAGAAGAGTAAAGTATGCTTCAAACCATTTCAAAGGCAAAATGAGAATATGTATTTCAAAGAGCACCTAAAAAATAATTGATTTATTTATTTTAACCAAAATCTTTTGAGCGAATTTTGGGAAAATCAAAAAAAAACTAAAAAAGTACATCAGTAAAGTACTTGTACTTAGTGGCCGATTTTGTTCAAAAGCTTAGTATTACGTGCCAAAGCGATACCTAACTTAAATATCAAATTTCAACCTCCTAACTCAAAACGTGTATTTCCAACAAAATCTCGACATCGAATTTTTGACATGAAACTAACACTCTTTTTTTTCTCTATATATTAACATATTAATATAGAGGTAAGAGAAAGTAAAAATATAGATAACTTCCTCAAAATAGGACAAATAAAATTGGAGATAGAAATATTACAAAACTATTATTTCTTATTGAATATAAACAAGCTGAATGGATTTGATGTGTTTATAATAAAGGGGAAACGACACCTGGAGGAAAACAAAACCTGTCGCACCGCCTAACGTTTGAAATAAAAGTTGCTATGCTCCCATAAAAGGAGTGAAATACTGCCATCCTTAGTTCGAATAACTCGTGGTCACCATCCAGGTACTCGTAAAATATGACTCGCTGAGAGAAATTAAAAAAAAATTAAATTAAAAACACTGCGTTATGAGTTTCAAAGATTTATTAAAAATTAACATTTTGAACACTGCTTTATAAATCTTTGAAACTTATAACCTAGTGATTTAAACTTAATTATTTAGATGACCGAGCTGGAGCTCAGTGATTTTTTCTTTTGATAAAATTAGGAAAATAAAAAAGTACATCAGTAAAGTACTAGTACTCGAGATCTCTTAAAGACGAGATCTAGCGTAATTTGTTTTGTATTTCGCAAAAAGAAAATATACAAAAATCGTTAAATCGAATTTCGAGAAAAGGTGAAAAAACTAAAAAAGTAAATCACTAAAGTACTAGTACTCAAAGTTTTCCAAGGTCGAGAACTAGCGTAATTTTTTTCTATAACGCAAATAGTAAATATTTAAAATTTGAAAGAAATAGTTATAAGGAATTTCGGGGAAAATAGAAAAAACTAAAAAAGTACACAGTAAAGTACCATCTATTGCAATAGTATTGAGAATAAAGCCCGGAAGTTAGGCAGCCCAAATGGCAGCTGGTCTGTCTAAGAAATATCTTTTTCAAAGCAGACAATAGGGCGATCGGCCTTTATTACCATAAAAATTTATCTTTTTAATATATTAGTGAACGTGTGCTATTTGGGTTGATTAACTACCGGGCTTTATTCTCAATACTATTGCAAGAGATGGTACAAGTACCCGAATTTTTCAAAATAAGAGAACTATCGCAATTTCATATTGGTACTGGAAATAGTATATATTTAAGCTTTGAAAAAAATTGTTAGAGCCGTTTTCGAGAACTGTTGTGCTTACAGTGCGGGACAATATCAAGTCCCACCCATGCGTTTTCTACTTGTGATTATTTCATTGTTTTTAAAAAAATATATATTTCATGGTTCAAACCTAGAAAATTTCTAATAAAGATTTTCATTTTTTTTATATAAACAATGAAATAATCACAAGTAGAAAACGCATCGTTGGTTGTCCCTCACCGTATATTGCTCGTTTAATATATACGTAATGTTTCAACTGAAGTCTACGGTTGATAGTTTAAATTCAAAAATAACTAATTACTATGTACTAAAATAAAAATATAAAATATCAAAAATATGTTAAAAAAAGATATGTGACATAACTGGATTTTTTAATATTTTATTTATTTTTTTATAATTCTTTTTTTTTTTATCCTGATTTAATAAAAGAAAGCGTAGAGGAAGTTTGTTTTATTTATTCACTGATGATATCTAATTCCATTTGATTGTCATCCTCTGGTCGACCTCCCAAACAAAAACAATATCCTAGTCCTAGGTCAGAGAGGAGATTCCCACCGTCTATAGAGTTGAATCAACATTTGGGGGAAAACAATCGAAGCCATGCAGACAGACAGACACTGAATGAATAAGACAGGAGAGGAGGCGGTGATGAATAGAAAGCGGCGCACCGTTGCCTGATGCCAACTTTCACCAACGACCTCGCTTCAGAAGACTACCTCCTCAAAAGAAGTAGACTAGGAGGTCCGCCTTCATCATCCTACTATAGGCAACCCGAATCCTGTATTCAGACCAAAAATCTCATTCAGGTTAATGGCATTCCCAGAAATCACCTGTTCCTTGTTTATTTATCAACAAAACCCTTCTCTTTTTTTTTTAAAGTTGGGGTGAAGAATGAAACGAGGTCACTCTCATGAATCACCTACTAATTTAAGATGATGTTTGTATATTAAAAAGTTTTAAGAGAAAACGAGAGAAAACTACTCCCCGGGCCCTGGGGCTGTATATTAAAACGTCCCCTAAATAATTTTTTTTTTTTTATTTGGAAACTTTTTTAAAATAATTCTTTATACCATAAGCTGATCGACTTAATTTCTTTCTTTTAATAAAAAACTGAAATACATCAGTAAAGTTTACTTCAAACAATTTTCACGAAAAATTTACTTTTTTCCTATGAAGTACAAGAGTAAAGTGTGCTTCAAAAGATTCTTCTTCTTTCCTCGCCTAATTATTCCCCGGGTGCGGGGTCAGCGGTTTAATGGGTTTTTTTAAGACCGGGAAGGAAAAGAACAGGCAGGCCAGTCGTACGGTCTGACGCCTGTTGAAAAGAGGAAAGAAGAGACTGACATGCAAAGAATAGGACTGCCAGTCCCAGCTCGGGTAGCTCGTGGTCGCCATCCACGTGCCCACAAGATGTGGGCCCCTGAGCAATGTGCTTCAAAAGATTACCAGGGAATAATGAGAATATACTTTATAATGAGCATGTAAAAAATAATTGATTTTTTTCAAATCGTTGGAGCGAATTTTGAAAAAATCGAAAAAACCTGAAAAAGTATATCAGTAAAGTACTAGTACTTTTTGGCTGATTTTATTTAAAAGCTTGTTTTCACAACTTAGGAGGGTGCCTAACTTGAATATAAAATTTCAAACTCGTAGATCATTTCCTTCATACTTAAAAATATCCATATAGACCAATTTGCGGGACGCACTTTTTTGGAATCAGGGGACCTCAAAACATGTATATCCATAAAAATCTCAACATGGAATTTTTGATACGATCGCAATACTTTTTCTGTATATTTCATGAATAGGGTAAGACTAAATTCCAAATTTTTGGGCGGGTTCAAGTTTTTATCCAGGGATTTTAGAATGAAGAATTTAATGAAAAAATGAAATATTTTTTCCTCTAACAATGTAAGAGGATCCGGGTTCTTTAAATATTTCATTTTTACTTTTTTTTTCATGACCCCATTTAGAGTTTGAGCTCTAAGACTCCGGACCTTTAGTGATTTACTCCCCCCCCCCCCACCTCCTCTATAAAACTTTCTATTGTTTTAACGCATGTTAAAGTAGATTATCCATTTATTAAATACACGAAAACAAATATTGTGACAATTAATAATAAAACGTTTCAGACAACGAGATAGTATAATAGAAATATGAGAGTTGAAACTTTCACAGTTGTTGATATTATTATAAATACAAATTTTTGTTTAACAAGAGTGTACTCGTATATTTTTTGTTAGCGAGGCCAAATGCCCCTTATATCTTTGACCATATTTCTATGACTCAGTTAAAGTCCGAATTGAGGTATTTTTAATACTTATCAAATATTATATATATATAGATCTAGAAAAATATTTAACTAAAAATTTTTGTTTGATTTAAATTTTACGTCATATGTCCTGAGATTCTGGGAATTGAAAAAGTTCGATAATTCAGAAAGCCTAATTTGTCAGTCTGTCAACAATTTAACAAACTTCTAAAGTCTTTAATAAGAGTAAAAAAAATTTCATATTCAAAGCGAGGATAGCAACGCTTGAGAAATTATATTGTTTTTATATTTTTGTTTTACGCCCTGAAGTTATGCATCCATCTGAAATAAAGAAAAAATTGCCTATCTTTTAGGCGTTTTATATTTTCCTTTTGCCCTGAATTTAATTGATCCAAATGACCCTTGACCCTACAATTTAAAAAAAAATTAATTGAAGAGACTCCTCAAGTACGTTATAGTACACTAATGGGCAAAATTAGCGGAACGAGGAAAAAATAGCTCGAATTATTTTATTTTTTGATTATTATTTTTTTTATTTTTAAAATAATTTTTATAATTTTAAACTAATTTTTACATTAATAAAATAATTATATTTTAAAATAATCAAAAATATAAAAAAATAATTTTTATCTTAAATTTAACAGTCCTCGGGCCTTGGTGTAGTTGTTAGCGTGTTGGCCATTTGTTCACTAAGGGACTCATGCGACATATTTGCTTATATTATGCCATCATCATAATAATAATTACAAAAAAAAAAAATCTTAAATTTAATGTTTAAATTTTTGACTTTAATTTTTTTACTTTTTAAAATAAATGTGAAATTTATCGAAAATTCATTATTTTATTTATATTATTTTTTTTTTTTTTTTTGCTAAATTTTTGGCCTCGGAAATTTATCCATTTGGCCAGAAAAGGTGACAGTATACTACAGAAAATTCATTATTTAAGTGATTTATTGAAATAAACTAAGATTAAAAATATTATTTTAATAAATTAATCAAGAAACCAAAATATGAGAGTAGATTTAAATCGAATTATATATAGTTTTTATTTTTTTTTATTTTTGTTCCCCTAATTTTGTCCATGAGTGTATTTAATTAAATTAGGTTATTAAAAAATAATTCTGAATATTTCGTGTTCTTTCTCTTGTGAGAGATAAAATGGAAGAGTTCATGAGGCACTACTTCCGCCAAATCAATAAAATCACAACGACTTATTTTGGACCATTGATATAAATATAACCATATGTGATATAAATGAAAATAAAATAGGCTAAACGGCCTATGACTAGTTCTGAGTTAGAATGAAGACGGTTAACACGGTCAATTTGATTATAAAAAAGTAATTTTCTCTCTCAATATTACAGAGAGAAAATAAGCTAAAAAAGATTAGGAAAAAAAATAAAAGATGTATATAGTGTGTTGAATTATGTTAAAAATTTAAGACTAGAAATATATTAATTCATAGTTTTAAATTTTAATATATAACAAATACGCCTAAAAGAAATTCAATGGGTTCAAGAATGTTTTCCTTGAAGTGGCCTCTCGCTTAGCGAATATACTTCATTGGCGTGCAGATATGTGCGCTTAAGATAACACTTGATCATAATTTCTTTTTTATCCTCTTGACAATAAATAATTTTCTCATTTACTTGTAAGTAGACAAAAATTTGATTGAAAATTTATTCTTATTTTGCTTGTGAGATTTTTTAATAAATAAATGGAAAAATTGATATATGCATTAATTAAATTCCTGTTAATATATAGTGTAATATAAATATAAATAATTAATCCTTGAAACTCAATATTAATAAAATATTTATCCAGAGTGTGAAATTCACCTACTTCCTTATAAATGATATAATCTTCTTCACTCTAATTCAACAAATAAACCAATTAGAAACTTCATTCAGACTTTCTTTTAATTATCTATTCACTATACATTTTTGTTTTGTACATGGAAATTTTAATAATGTCACAGATAAGAAGAAATTTAGTTAATTCAATCGACTTTCTCTTACTCCAATTTTAGTTAAATAAGAAATCTTTTGAAATAGGTTGCGGTGGATTTTTTTTTTTTTTTAATTTATTTAAGGTCTTTTTCGGCATTGAAGGCAATTTCTTTCAATTGAAATAAATTTTTGTGGCATGAGACGACGGATGCGAACTTTTGACCTCTAGCACAAGAGACAAGAACTCTACCACTGGCAAATAATGAATTAAATATATTTATTTGATTGGGAATAAGTATCAACCCCCTGGAAGCGAACTAATTTCGAGATTGTCAAGTCATTTTTTTAATACTGTGTTAGACACAGGGACTGGACATGATCGCGATCCTTTTGTAGCAGCGGATCGGATCGTCCGAAATGCCCTTTTAAAGGATTTTGCCCACCCTGGTTATACAGGTGTTAACTGTAATTCAAGAAGCAGATCATATTTATTTGAAACATAAATATTTCCATAAATTAAGAGGAAAAAAATTATGCAGATCTAATTCGGATCATTGGAATAATTTTCGTATATAAAAGTAGTAAACCTAATAAATTAATAATGTGATTTGTATAATATAATTTTTTACGATATTTATATTTATCAATCATAACCAAAATTAGTTGTCCAAAAATGGGATTAAATTTAAAAAAAAATCTGGTGTTACAAGCACAGTAAACAACTTTCGAATACAGAAGGTAAGAGAAAGTTGTGTGCTTTGCACAACTAAATATTTCCTTAGGTTTTGGTTATGATTGATAAATATAAATATTTTAAAAAATTATCATTACTATATATAAAGCGCTAGCGCCTCACTTCCGGTCCTTGTGTGTATGTGCCTATCAGGGTGCTGAATGGCCAGAATAAAAAGAAGTTGAGTCAGGGAGGGAAATTTAAAATTTTAAAATTTTGCAATTGCTCGCTAAAGGAGAGCAAGGAGGTCCAGGGGACGCAGCCTCCTGGTAAGTGAAAAAGCCCGCCTTCGGGGGACTTCTCCAAATCGCATTATAAAAATTCTAATTACAAAATTTCATTGAAAAAAAAAATTTTAAATGTGTAAAAAGTTCCAAAGGGGACCGACCCCCTTTGAATCGAAATTTACATGCAAATCCCCTTAAGGATTTAACATTGGAAGGAAGAGCCGGAAAATGAATTTGAATTATTTAAATGATAATGCTTTTGACATGTAGAGTGAGTGACAAATTTAAAGGTCAGCCAAGCCTTTTCTTTGATATTTAATTTTTTTTTTTTTTAATAAAAGAATATGAATAAATATTTATTGGAAAATAATTCAACACACCTATTTGATTTATTTAACTTTATCACTCACTATACTATGTAATGTTTTACTATTGGCAAGCGGCGACTTTTGGCAAGTATTAAACCTTAAAGAGGCCCAAAGCAAAAGTGAGTTCATATTATAACTAATAGTCAAGGTCAACAACGATAGGTTCAAATACCCATTAGCCAAATAAAGAGTATTTAAATCGAAATTCTTTTATGGCGTACGAGAAAATATTCCATCTATTCTTTGTAGGCTATACTATTATTAATAACAATCAAAAGTGAAAAAAAAAAATTGTTAATCTTCATTTAAAATTTTTTATAGTTTCTGGTAATTAAATTTTGTACTCTCACTTTAAGTTTTTTTTTTTTTTTTATATAGATTGCATTTGGCAAGAAGCTTTTAGCCAATTGCAGATTCAGTATTTTCACAATTTATGATTTTGTGGTAATTTATAATAAATAATAGCTTTACAATTTAATTTCCGGATCTATCTGAGAGTCACAGATTAATTCGAAACTTTTTCACTTTCTATTAGATGAAGCAAAAGTGACCTGAACGAGTATAAATGCATTCCCCCTAATAAATGATATAAAGCAAGTGAAATTATAATTGTTCATAGAATTATTCGGGTTCTTTAATAGATGAGTTTAATTCACAGCTTATTTAAAGAAGGTAAATATTTAATATTCTAATTAGAATTAAGTGTTTAAAGGAGAGCTGTTAAGCTGGATAAAGAGGATGATGATTATTAGCAATTATTTAATAAAAATAATTACTAGCTAATAATTTAAATAAATTCTTTAAAATTTTATTGCATTTACTTTTTTTTTTTTAGGTAAATAAAAATATTTCAGATTTTTTTATATTCTATTAAGGAACCCAATTAGAAAACAATTTATACAATAGAAGAATTATAATTAAAACAAATAAAAAAAAATCTGGTGTGACAAGCACGGTGCACTACTTTCTCTTACCGAAGGTTAAGAGAAAGTTATGTGCTGTGCTCCAGTAAATAATAGCTTTACACCAGATTTTTTTTATTTGCTTTAATTATAATTCTTCTGTGTATGTAGAGATACAGTATATTTAGTTTCCCATAGCACCTTAGTTAACTTGAGCATAAGTAAATGTAAAAAAGTCAATTGATTCAAATTTTCCATAGGCTCTGTGTATTTTAAATGTTGACCGCTTGAAATAAACTATGGTTATTTTTCAAAATTTTAATCTCACATTGAGATATTTTATACACAATAGAGAATCCTAAATAAATACAAAATTTCATAATTGGAAATTTTTTTTTTTTTAAATGTGTATAAAAACGGTCAAAAGAGACCCCATTTTGAAACGAAATTAACATGCAAATCCCCAAAGGGATAACTTAAAAGTACTGTACAGTGTGAGACAATATCAAGTCCCACCCATGTGTTTTCTACTTGTGATTATTTCATTGTTTTTTAAAAAAATATATTAGCCTATATATTACTTTCTCTTACCTATGTATATATGTAATATATATAGAGAGAGAAAGTATTGGATTCATGTCAAATATTCGATGTCGAGATTTTGATGGATCTTCACGTTTTGAGGTCCCCTGAATCCAAAAAGTGTTTTTTCAACATGGCCTGTCTGTGAACAAAATATCTCAAGAACGAAAAGAGCTAGGAGGTTGAAATTTTATATTTAAATTAGGCACCCCCTGGGACGTGACACGAAGCTTTTGAACAAAATCGACCAAAAAGTACTAGTACTTTACTGATGTAGTTTGTCAGTTTTTTCGATTTTCTCTAAATTTGCTCCAACGATTTTTTTTTAAATTCAAAAATCAATTATTTTTTAGATCTTCAATAAAATGTATATTCTCATTTTGTCATTGAAATCTTCTGAAGACCACTTTACTCTTGTACTCCATAGAAAAGATAGGAGAAATGGTTGCCATGGTAACAAAATATAAATATTTTGCCAACTTATAAATTTTACATCTTGAATTCAATTGTACCCTACTGTCGGAAACTAGATACATTTAGACACAAAAAATCTGGGGACACACAGAACACAACTTTCGATTACCGAAGGTAAGAGAAGTTTGTGCGCCAGTCACACCAGATTTTTTTTAATGAAAACCTTCATGGTTCAAACCTAGAAAATTTCCAATAAAGATTTTCATTTTCTTTTATAAAAACAATGAAATAATCACCAGTATAAAAACCATGGGTGGGACTTAATATTGTCCCTCACTGTACATCAGTAAAGTACTAGTACTTTTTGGCCGATTTTGTTCAAAAGCTTTGTGTCACGTGTCACGTCCCAGAAGGGGTACTTAACTTAATTATAAAATTTAAATCACCTAGCTCTTTTCGTTCTTGAGATATTTTGTTCACAGACACACACGCACACACACACAGACTGACCATGTTGCGAAAACCACTTTTTGGTTTCAGGGGACCTCAAAACGGGTTTATCCATCAAAATCTCGACATCGAATTTTTGACATGAATCCAATACTTTCTCTCTCTCTATATATATATATATAGGTAAGAGAAAGTAAAAATGAAAGTTTTTATTTAATTTTTTTTAATATTTGTGTGAAGCAAATTAGTAATTTCATACAAATCAATGTAACCGAATTTGTTCCACGGACTGGTAATCAAACTAACACGATGATAAAAACAGATGATTAATGTTACAAATATACTGGTAAATATAATAACATGTAGGCTATATTGTTATATATAGAAATCATGATTATAATAAGAGCTTAAGTCTTGAATTCAACAAGTCCAAGTGATCACTTATAAGTTCGGGTTTTTATGTTTTTTACTTTTTTTACTCTATATATGAAATATATATAGAGAGAAAGTATTGTTATAATATCTAATTGAAACAATTAGTAGACTTGACGCCACAAGTGCCTGATGTGCTCGAGAGTGGAGCCTTGAGCTTAGGCAACCAAAACGCTTAGCCGTCTAGTGTAGCTTTTCCCCTTTAGTTACATTTAAAGAAATTTTTAAAATATTGGTTTGGTTGACTAAGTTCAAGGCTCCACTCTCTGGCATATAAGACACTTGTGGCGCGGACTGTACATTCTTATTCTTTTTAACTATATATTAAATCTTTAGTTTATCTTGAGCGCTCGTAGACAATAATTTTTTTTCCAAATATATAATATCCCAAAAAAAAAAAATTGTTTTGTATACCGATTAGGTTCGCAAAAAATCGAGAGTCTATGCTAAAAATTTTATATGAAGTTGATTATTTAATGGAATAAAGTGATCATTAAAGGATAATAAAAAGTGTAGAGAAAAATATTTCAAAAGAGGTAAAAAAAAGTTATGTGATGTAAACAAGATTTCTAATTAAAAACCATTTTACACACTATATTTAAACAACCCATAACCAAAAAGAAGCACGATTCATATTTCATAAATAAAAGTGAAATTTTTCAATAAATTTCCTTTTTAATACTTTCTCTTACCCTAGTAAGAGGAAGTATTATATTCGTGTCAAATTTTCGAAACTAAGTATCCAAAATTTTTTGTGTGTACTTAAAAATTAGGGTCAGATGTTTTCACCAGACGGAATTAATTTATTTAGGGTCAAAAAAAAAGGTAGAGTAACTAATCATGGGAACAGAAATTTATTTTACTTATTTTGGAGTTGTTTTCTAGATGTAGTGAGGTCAATAGCTATTGGTAAGAGAACACAATTTCCTTTTCTTAGAAGACACCATTTTGTAACCGAGTAAAAATAATAAAAGTTCAATCGTGAGTACAACTTTTTTATACTATTGTAATGACTAAATTTGTATTTGGAATAATAGATAGGAAGAGAGGATGTCAGCCAAAAGGATCGAATAAAAATCTCAATCCAGAAGACTTTTCTGTTTTAATTAAATAAAGCCATCATCAGTTCTTATGAGATTATTGGCAATCTCAAGGTATACTCGTACATCATTGAGATGAAGAGTTGTTATATAAAAACATATAAAAATATAATATTTGCATATGACAATTCTATCTGCATCTCAATAGTGTATACCTTGAGATTGCCAATAATATCGATGATGGCTTTATTTAATTAAAACCGAAACGTATTCTGGATTAAGATTTTTATTCCTCCTTTTGGCTGACATCCTCTCTTCCTGTCTATTATTCTAATTGTTGAACAACCATTTCTCTCATCAACATAAATTTGTATTTTATTTTCTCCACTATCATATTATATGTAATATCAGTACAAATAAGAGTAAATATTTATCACGAACCCTAGCTTCCCCTGAACCAAATTTAATAACAATCCGTTGAGTGGAAAGAAATTTAATCTAAATAATGCAAGTATAAGGTGATCAATATTTATCTTAGATATAGAAAAACTTTGACATTTATCTCTTTGTTTTAATATAAATATTCCAATTTTTTTTATGTAATATCTATTTACTCAGGAACTATATGGACCCTGTTACGCATTAGTGTGTCAAGCGCCAGCTACCGAGTTTTGAGAAAATTAACATTAAGTTTTTTGTTTTCATTGGATTTTTTTTTGTCAATTGTGCAAGTAACATTTAATATAAATTTTTTTAGGACATATTTCATAAAAAATACTATTAATTATAGCATTTGAAACAATATTCCGTGCTTGACTCAATTTTTAATTTTTTTTGGTGCTTGACACACTAGGCCTAATGAGTAACAGGGTCCATATAACAAATGCAGGGCTGTGGACAGTTTTTTCGGCCGGGGGAGGGGCGTTCGGATGAACCAAATGAATAAATTTTAAAGAATTTAAAAAATATTTAAAATTTTAACATCAGTTTTTCTATTTATTTTTTTATTTCGGGGGGAGGTTATGACCCACATCCCTCCTATCAACGGCCATGAATAAATTTTTATTTGAACTACATAATAGTGGTATTTGAGATCCTTAAGCTGCCGAAAAAACAATCTGGACAAAAATAGTCATTTTTTTCTACTTAACTTATTTAAGTTAAATAATTTTTACAATCGTATATTTGTAAGTTACTCGGATAAAAACAACGCTTGTTATTGTTGGTTTATGATTAGAAAATCTATTATAATTTTCACATCTATTTAATATAAGTGAGCTAAGTTTCTTTTTAAAATTTGTTAATCAAAATGGTTTATAAAAAATTTGGTGTGACTGGTCGTACTGGTCTTACCTTTGGTAAGAGAAAGTTATGTTCTGTGCTTCTCACCAGATTTTTTGTGTCGAGATATAATTAGTTACCGCCGATATAATAGAATTCAAAATAAAAAATTTATTAACATAGGGAAATATTTATTAATATATTTTGTTATCATGGCAACCATTTCTCCTATCTTTAATATAAAGTACAAGAGTAAAGTGTGCTTCAAAAGATTTCAAGGGAAAATGAGAATATACATTTTAAAGAGCATCTAAAAAATAATTGATTTATGAATTTTAATTAAAATTATTGAATCAAATTTTGAATAAAAAAACTGAAATGAAAAAAAAAACATCAGTAAAGTACTAGTACTTTTTGGCCGATTTTGTTCAAAAGCCGCGTGTCACGGCCTAGGGAGGTAATTAACTTGAATATTAAATTTCAACCTCCTAGCTCTTTTCGTTCTTGAGATATTTTGTTCACAGACAGGCCATGTTGAAAAACCACTTTTTTGGATTCAGGGGACCTCAAAACGTGTAGATCCATCAAAATCTAGACATTGAATTTTTGACATGAATCCAATACTTTTTCTATATATATGTTACATATATAGGTAAGAGAAAATAAAAATCGCCCAATTAATTTCCAAAGATACGATTCTAATAATTACACAAATTAAAGAATTTTAATGAAAAAGAATATTCTACTTCTCTATTAATCATTTAGTAATAGAGTTTAGAAACAACATGCAGAGTAACAAGTCAAATTTTATATAATAATAATATAATTCAATTATTTTTTTTTTTAAAATTTTTATTTTTAAAAAAATAAACCGCGGGGCGGCCCCCCTCGTTTTTTTCCCCCAACCCCCCCCCTTGTCCCCCCACCCCCCCCTTTTTATTTATTATTGAAAATGTTTTTTCAAAAACCCCCTCCAAACAGCGTTCATTTTTTCTTTTCTGGGGGGGGGGGGTTTTGAAAAAAAAATTAATAAATAATAAAAAAAAAATTATATATATTATGTTTTGTCATGAGGTAATTAAGAAAAACATATAACCATTCACAATTCAATTTTTTTCGCCTTTAGTTCTTTATTTTTTCATTTCTACTTGAAAAAATAAATATCATGGCTGAAAAGATGTAATCAACGAAAAAAAAAAAAATCTTTCCATATTTGTGAAAGTGTGTTGTATGTTCGTTTATAGCAAATACTACATCATTATATGCAAATGATAGTAAGAATTATTGAAATAATCTACAGACGGGTGGGGAGATAAATTTATAAAATTGAAAAAAAAAGCAATGCATGATTTTCTACATTCACTCGATTATCATAATAACAATAAACTCTCATTTTAATATTGAAGTTCTATTGTGCAAGTGCAACTTTCATTTGTATTTATTAAATAAATCGAGAAATAAAGAGAAATTTAGTAGAAAAAAATTTTTTTTAAACTAAAAACTTTTTAGGTCAAGTGCTATATTTTCCGACAGAAATTAAATGAACAGTTATTTCATTTTGATGGCCTATTTTTTTTCTATCACGAATAAAAGAAAAAAAGTGCGTTAGAAAAGAATACTAATTATAAATGAAATTTAGTTTAAAATAATTAAATATTTAATTTAATTAATGAAGTCGCATGTTGTTCACGAGCTCGGTAAATTAAGAACCTAGAGTATGGAGAAAGATTCAAAATTTGGAAATTTGATAATTATATCAAAATTTTAAATAAATTTCGAAGTACAAATTGAGTTTAGACTGGTAACTGTTGGCTAAAAGTTTAATAGGTAAAAAATTAATCAATATAATATTAATTAATTAGAAAAACACTTGGTGATAAGTTTAAATTTGTTTATTTATTAGTAGTCAAGTTACTTAAATACCAATAAATAAAAAATTGAAATATATCACCAAGTGTTTTTCTAATTAAATTTATATTTACTCTAAATTTTATTTTTAAGAAATAAATACGTTTCTAAATTTACTTTTCTTCTTTCATTAACGTAATAACAGGGCCACCTGCAATACTATTTAAAAAATTTAAAATAGCGGAGGGTTAGAGAAAAAATTATCTCAATTTCTCATTTTTGAGACAATTTTTAATAGAAATTTATTTAATATTTGTTTATAGCAGCTTTAGTATTACAGGGGCAGAGTAAAAAGTTGAAAAAAAAAAATAATAATAAAAAAGAACATCAAAATCTTGACATCGAATTTTTGACATGATCACAATACTTTCTCTCTTATATATTATTTATATAGGTAAGAGAAAAAACTTCGTTATTGCAATCATTTTATTATGTTAGGTACATATTATAAGTCCTATGCAATTATTATATTTAAATATATTTTTTTTTATTTGTTTAAGGTCTTTTTTCGGCATCTGAGGCTATTTAGATCCCATCCCTAATTGATTAGTATCCAAGTAAATTAGCCTGGGACGGAATGCGAACCCTTGACCATTGGCACCAGAAACTAATAATCTACCTCTAAGTCGTAGCTTATTTTATGTTAACCAGACGTTTAGTACCATATTTATTAGATTTTTTTAGTATTTTGTTAATCTAGACCACTTTTCTCAATTAATAATCTAATTTCTATAGTATTTAGTGAAACTAATCCAAAAAATATGAAGCTAGTTAAGTGTCTATTATTCCATAATATAGGAAGAGAATCAATCTTTGATGATGTATTTAAAATAGTTTCGAGTTTCTGCTTTCTTAACATAAAATAGTTACATTTTTTCCGTCATAATTTCATGAATAGAAATGTTCATTGTTTCTGTTTATTCAATCTAGAATAAATTGTAAATTGTGAGAAATTATATGTAAAAAAAAAAAAAAATAATAATAATAATAATAAGGAAAATAATGAGATTTTTTAAAACAATCACATAACTAAGAATTGAAAAAATTTTAATTGAGGTTGTATTACAAACAAAAAATTAGAATGCACGTTCAATAAAAAAAAAAAGTATGTTTGTGTGTTTAAGGAAGATTAAAAGGTAAGTGGCGAAAGCTTTTTTTTAACAGGTTATTTTTTTTTTGCGATTGAAAACTTTCACGATCAGGTAAAGTGTTAAAAATAAAAAAAAAAGTGTGATATCAAGAAAATCTGGTTTTATTTATTTATTTATTTTTAATTTTATATCAGACATACAATCTGACCTCATCTCTAGCAAAAATATCCTCCAATCAGAATATTTTATATCAAGAGAAATTATATTTAAGAATTATATCATTAATTTGAAAGATTATTAATTATTGAACATATTTAGTAAACTTGAACTTAGCTATTAAAAAGAACAGTCAAAATAGAAATTCTATTTTTCCAACTATATATGAATAATAGAATATAACGTCACAGAATCGAACGAAATTTTGTTGTTAAAATAGCATCCAATTTTGTCATCTCAGATATTTATTTAAATTATGATATTGATTTAATTTATATATAGAATTTGATTGAATTAAATTTTAAAATAGAAAGTACATATACTACCCAATTCAAAAGTAATTTGATAAACTAAACCAGGACTGCGGACCGGAGCTATAAAAATTTCGTGCTCCGCTATTTTTAATTACATTTTTAAATTAATATTAAATACAAATAATCGACGGATTCAGAATTTGGACTGATGTAGAGATCATACTGGAGCCTCATTTTTAAAAGAATGACTCTGGATTTTAAAACTTGAATAGAAAGTGACTCCGGAGCCGGAGCCAGAATCTGCTCCACTTTTGATTGATCTTAATGAATAATTAGAAAAAGTGCATAAATAAAAAATTTAATGAAATTTGATAATAATGTATCCTAATTATCCATTAAGATAATCAAAAGCTAGGGTTTATCGAATTACTTTTGAGACGGATAGTAGACTTATAAAAAGTCAAAATAACTAAATAGTATATTCAAAGAATTCACCGTTGGCACTAGTTGAAACATTCTTTAATTATAGATAAATAAATAACACTAATAATTAACCATCCGAATGTATGTGTGAACTAAAATTACTTTTTACTTTTAATTAAATCATCATCTATTTATAGATAAATAAATAACACTAGGTTAAGTTTTAAAAGTTTTTTTTTATCTTATGAATATTTCTACGTATTAACGCATAAGCTAAAATACAATCTTTTGAAACTTAAACTAGTGTTATTTATTTATCTACAATTAGATGATAATTTAATGAAAAGTAATTTTAGTTTAGTTAATTATTTATAATAAAAAAAAAACACCTTTTCTGTTTCTAATTTCATATAAAATTCAATTATATGACAGATAAAAATTTAAAATTACTACAACTATGTGATTTATGCTAATCAATCTGTTTATATATAAATTTTATATAAATAATTAAAAAAATCACAATAGAAAATTGATTGTTATTGGTGTGTATTTAATTGGGTTAGAAAGGCAGCTGAGCAGAGGTACAGACGAACCGCTAAAAGGCTATGGGAGCAGAACGCCTTGCTTGTCGCTTGAGTACTCCTCCGATACTAGTTAACCGCTTAACCGCATTCTCAAGTTCTAAAGCACCTGTTCTTTATCCTTTAGGGTACCAGCATATGATTAGGAAAACGATAATTGACCTTCATGAGTTGGAAACAATTATGTCCGGTAATAACAAAAGTGTTCCATAAAATATAATCCAATTCGAAGGGTCTGGGCGAAAAGTTTTGTTATAGAAAGTGAGGGAAATTTCAATTATTTTAAGGTAAATTAGAGAATTCTTCTTTATATTCGAATTAATAAAGTTCTTTTTTACTTTCTCCTATCCTGTATATGAAATATAGTATTACGATTATGTCGGGGGTTGGGAACATGTTTTGAGGTCCCCTGAGTCCAAAATAGTGGGTCCCGCAAATTGGTCTGTCTGTGTATAACGATTTTAAGCATGAAGGAATTGAGCTACTGAGTTGAAATTTTATAATTAAGTACTCTGCCGGGCACTCAAAATAAGGTTTTGAACAAAATCGACCAAAAAGTACTAGTAACTTATTGATTTACTTTTTCAGTATTTTTTGATTTGCTCAAAATTCGTAGCAACGATTTTGATTAAAATACAAAATCAATTATTTTTTACGTGTTCTTTAAAATGTATATTCTCATTTTGCCCTTGTGCACTTTACTCTTGTACTTCTTAGGAAAAAAGGTAGTAATGGTTGCCATGGTAATAGGATATAAATCTTTTTCTTTTAAAATTCATAAAAATCAACCATTTTTAGATTTTTAAAAATTATATCAGTAAAATTTTTCGTGAAAGTTATTTGAATTACACTTTACTGATGTATTTCAGATTTTTCAAAAGCATTTTTACTTTTTTGGCTCTTCCTTCCATAGAGTCAATGTTAAATAAATCCTTATGGGGATTTGCATGTTAATTTGGAATCAAATCCCTTTGGAATTTTTTACAAATTTAAAAAAAAGATTTTCGAATTTTTATGAAATTTTGTATTTATTTAAGATTCTCTATTGTGTATAAAATATCCAAATATGAGATTAAAATTTTGAAAAATAACCATAGTTTATTTCAATCGGTCAACATTTAAAATACACATAGCCTATGTAATTTTGAATCAATTGACTTTTTTACTTTTTTTTTACTCATGAAATGTAAGTGGTCAAGTTAACTAAGGTGCTATTGGAAACTAAATATATCTCGACACAAAAAATTTTGTGTGACAAGCACAGGACAAAACTTTCTTTCACCAAAGGTAAGAGAAAGTTGTGTGCTGTGCACACCAGCACACCAGATTTTTTAATAAAGAAAATAAATTTCGATAGTAGGCCTATATAAATTTATATAGAACGAATAGTATTTTTTTAAATTACACTGCCACAATTCTTGAGAGGAATTTTATAAGGTTAGCTAGATGATTGAATATGGATGCTGTGTGTAGGAATATCAAGAACTCAAAGAAGGGAGGGAGAAAGAGAGAGAAATCTTTCAGTCTGGAATTAGAATCAACTCTCTATTCAAGTGAATTATCTAAAAAAATAAATGCCCTCGAATTTACATCTGACGAGACTGAAATATCTTGATAAAGCATGAATAAAATAGTTTTCTCATAGGATAGACAATTTATAGTCAAATGAATAAATGCAAAAAAAAAAAATTAATTGCAATATATATAATAACTTCCTACTTTCAATTGAAATTTTTTTTTAATTATTTTTTTTATATATTAATTCTTGTCAAATATATTTGATATTTTATATGAAAACAATTAATGAAATAGTTTTCGAAAAAATTAACAAAAATGGAGATATTTTTTTACTGCCAATTTTATTTGATGAAAACAAAAGCGACGTTTCGATCATAGATTAAGATCATCTTCAGGCTTGTTTAATCAAAAAAAAAAAAATAAAATTTATGTTTCTGTTGCAAAGGGTACCAACAGTTTCAAGGGTAAAATTAGTTGACCCAGGGCCGGATTTAAGAGTATGCTGCCTATAGGCTAAAGTCCATTTGCCGCCCCCTCTAGAGTTGATATTTCCTTAATACATTTGTTTTATACGATAAATGTATAATAAAATTCGAAAGAAAAATATTATTAACTTCTGAAATACTCGTATTTCATTTAAACTTTTGAAAAAATTGCCAAACTGCCGCCCTTGCAAATTTTTGCCTCTCTAGGCTGTAATCTTGTTAGCCTATTTAGAAATATACTTTATTGTAAAAAAATTCTAATTCGAAATTTTGATGATTCTCGACGTTGTCCTTGAGTCCAAACAACCATTTTTGGAATTATGTCTGTGTGTGTATGTGAACACGATTACTTAGCTAGCAGACAGATCATTGAAATTTGGTATACACTTCTTAAATTAAAAACTAAAATTATAGATATTTATCAACTTTTGGAGTAAATACATCAACCAAAATAAATCAAATAATTTTTAAAATTTCATTGCTCAGAAAAACAAGTGACCATCTTAACTTCAAGAGTTCTTGAAATATAAATTTTCTACTTTTCTGTTTTTCTAACACTTGTTAAAAATTTTGTATGATGGGCGAGGCTAGGGGCTCAAGCAAAAGTGAATGATTGTATAAATTTTATTTTTTATTACGAGAAATTTCGAGTGGGTATGAAACCATTAACCCAGCTGATCCTTAGAAAATGCAAAATTGTGTACATAAATTTCTAATATATTTAAATGTTATTCATTATAATATAATATTAGACTGCACATCTAAATAGATTTAAATAATTTATTATGAATGAGTTTGATTCAAAATCAAATTGAAAAAAAAGTAATTAATATTTTCACAACGAAATGGTGATAGGATAATTAAACAGCCGGAAAAGTCTGCTTAAGAATGACTGACTTCTTTGCGTTCTACTTTTCTATAACTGCGACTCCTCCTACACATCATCCATATCTTGAGAGAAATTTTGTCCCCGCCTTTTTTTTTTTAAATTAAAAAAATTATAAGGTTAAAATGTGAAATTAAAAATTTTTTTTTCATCCGGTTTTGTAAATTAAAAATTCGACAATTTTTAGTTGAATATTTAAAAAAATATTTAGTTTCCGAAAAAAACGTAAAATTACGATCATGTCAAAAATTCGATGTCGAGATTTTGATTGATAATTTGACCTCATCGCCTGAGTCCAAAAAAGTGGATCCCTCGAATTGGTCTGCCTGTTTGTGTGTAAAGATTTTAAGCATGAAAGAATTGAGCTACGGGATTGAAATTTTATATTTAAGTAAGGTACCTGACACTCAAAATCGACCAAATTATGATTAAAATTTAAAAATCAATTATTTTTTACATGCTCTTTAAAAATTACATTAGTAAGATTTTTTGTGAAAATTGTTTGAAGTACACTTTACTGAAGTACAGTGAGGGACAATATTAAGTCGCACCCATGCATTTTCTACTTGTGATTATTTCATTGTTTTTATAAAAGAAAATAAAAATCTTTTTTAATGGAAATTTTCTCGATCTGAACCATAAAAGTTTCGATTAAAAAATATATAATATTTTTTTAAAAACAATGAAATAATCACAAGTAGAAAACGCATGGGTGGGACTTAATATTGTCCCTCAGTGTACTTTTTCAGTTTTTTTTCGATTTTCTCAAAATTGGCTTGAAAGATTTTAATTAAAATTCATAAATCAATTATTTTTTAGATCCTCTTTAAAATGTATATTCTCATTTTGCCCTGAAAATCGTTTAAAGTACACTTTACTGATGTAATATTTCAGATTTTTACTTATGAAACACAAGTGCAAAATTTGGAACTAAGGTGCTATAGGAAACTAAATATATCTCGACACAAAAAAATCTTGTGTGACCAAGCACAGTACACTTTTCTCTTAAAGAAGAATTAGAGAAAGTTGTATGCTGTTCGACCAGTTTTTGGATGTGAATTGTCAGATATTTCGATATATGGATCATTGGATATAATACTAACAAGTGTAAGTAAAATCAGACGAATTATGTAGGACTAGTTCAAGGTTATGAATGAGACACAGAGCGAATGCAAAAATGCATTTCTCTTTCTCATTTAAAGAGAGAAATGCACTTAAAATATAGGATAATTAAAAGCAAAATTATACTTTAATCAATAATCATATTTATTTCAAATCAGTAGTTTATGATAATTCTCATGTTAATGCAGTCAAGGACTTCGTATTCAAATCAAATTTTAAATTTAATGCATTTTACTGGCGTGTCCTTAACAAAGAAACCCCGATCGTTTATGGATAATAAAAACAGTAGTTGTCGTCAACCATCCTAGACATGCATGACTAATTCAGTTCAAATTCTGTCATTGGGAACCATTATCTTATTTTTTTAAACGCTTTGTATTATATCTTATAGCCTTAATTTAGAAAAAAAATTAATTATAAATATGATAAATTGAAATTGTAAGTGCATACTATGTTTTTGATTGGTTGACTACCCGCAGCCTTTCATTGAATTTATTCCAGGGCCACCTAACCGAGGTTCAATAGTTGGGTGACATTCGTGAAGAAAATCAACCCAGATTAATATAACAATTTAAAATGCGAAATTTTCAGTGGAGCCTCAGTTATAATTTAATTTTTTTTTTTTTTTTTTTTTTTTTTCTCAAAAAGAAAAGAAAAATTTCAAATTCTCTTTAATTGTTTGAAATTGTAGATTAGTAATAATACAAAAAAAAATTAAATAATAGTACAATTATATTGTATAAATTTATAAATTTCGGATACAACAAAGTAAAGCGGTAATTATAATTTATTCAGATTAAAACTAGGCTGCATTCAAATCATCAAATCAAATCTTTTGAAAATTTTGGGTGGGGACCGATCGAAGCAGCGTCCTCCCCCCTCCCCCAATTCAAAAAATTCTCACATTTTTTTCTTTTGTAGAAGTAAGAATATTGTATTTTAGAATAATGAAGTATTTTTAAATTGATGAGACATTGCATGTCAAATTTTAGAAAATTTGATAAGGAATCTATCCGAATAAGAAATTCAAGAATCAAGAAGATTTATTTAAGTCATTTTATGGCAAAATTAAAACCTTTGTATGTTTTTTTTTTATTATTATTATTTAAATCAAATCGAGATTTCTTTTTCATTATCAAAAGTTGAGTAAAAACATTTTGAAAAGAAAATTTCCAAAATTTATTAAAAATACATCTACTACAAGTGAGATTGGGGAACAGTGCTCTAACATAAAGCCACAAATTCAAGATGGCTCACTTAACCGAGCTCAATCTAGGGGTGATTCACTAAGTTTTAACAACGGACTTGCAGTAGAGGCAATTTGAAGATAATTTGTGCAAAAAACTCTCGCATTTTTTTGAGTTAGTCCGGTCTTTAACTGGACCGATGATATGTGATATTATAGTCTATATAGACGAAATCAAAATTCTACATTCACTAGTGTAGTTATTTTAAACTAATATTTTTGAAAATGTTAAATGAACGATGTTAAAAATCAAGGGAATGCTGGAGGAAATAAAAACTGTTAGGTGTGTTTAATAAATTTTGTACGTAGTCTTAACAAAGAAATCCTCATCGTTTATATACATGGATAATAAAATGAGTGTTGCCACCCACCCACCCATTCTGAATGCATGATTGCTTCGAGCAATAATACATTTGTCAGACAAAGAACTCTTGTATTTATAGAAGATAGAATATAATTTAATCTTTTATTTTATAATTTAGACCCTATATTCTGTTTTCTTATTAAACAAATCACTCTTGATTTTAATAAAATAAATTGAAGAGTAGGTTAGAAAAATATTCGAAATCCTTTTTCCAATTTCTCTTAAAACAAAAATCTTAAAGCCTCTAAATAAATTAGATAAATTAATCGTTGGTTAAATAGTTAATTAGGACATGTTTATAAACAAATAAAATCAAGCACGAATGGCCCTGGCAGCTGAAGCGCCCTATAATAATCAATAATAAAAATAAAATCAACATTATTTTAGCCATATTTTTAATTTTTTTTGTGTGTGGATTCTATGTTTTAACTAGCTGCGTAGCCCACCTATCTCAGAAAAACAGAGATAAACTTTAAAGAGATTAATTAAATGCTTGCCACCCCTTAAGGAGGATTTCCTATCCGTAATCTAAATTAATCATAATATTCAACAATTTTTGTCAAATTCTCTAAACTCTGAATAAAAATTTCAACAAATTTCATCCCGAGGTCTAGGAATAATCAATTTCATACTTATAAGATCATCTGAAACATCTAATTTGATACAAATGTGATAAAACACTACCTGGTAGTTTGGACATATTTTTAAAACTCCACGCCCTCAATCCGAGGATAGTTCATAAATTTTGGGTGTTTCTGAAATAGGCTGCCAAATTTCTGAAGTGGGTTTTTTTTATTTAAATAAAGTAAAAAGTTCCTTATAGCATAGGTCTAAAAATGCTTCGTATTCCCGCTAGCCGCCATTTTATTTTTTTGCTTTTTCAATAAATTTTTGACGTGACAACGTCTTACAAATCATGTGTCTATAGTGGCATGTTAGAGGGGCTTGCACGAAAAGTTTATTGGCTTGAATAACTCCTCTGTCTTAAGAGGTATAATTATGAGAAATATACGGTTAGAAAGAATGAGTTTTCAGCTAAAGATTTCACCATTTATTTTTTTCCTATCATTTTATTTTACCGCGCTGCGGTAAATTCTAATTTGAAAGTTTAAACCCCTGTAGATTCCGAACGACTATTCAGATCAGACCAAATGAGATGTCATTTGGTGCAGAAAGAAAACCTATAATAGAATAAATAAAAAAATCCCGAGTAATTAACTCCAAAATTGGTTTTTTCTCGAAAAACCTCATTTTTTAGGCAAAAAAATATCGAAAAATAGCCCTACTTGTGCAACGTCTAGCTACTTGACCATAAAAGCTACATTAAATCTAAATATAGTTTTAGAAAGAGTGGTTCAATACCCCCAGGGCTTTTTTTCTTTTTTTTGATATGAGGTCATTTTTCCGCATGAGAGCGCTCGGCGGGATTTCGTTTTTCGAAATTTTAAACCCCCGTAGATTCCGAACGGCTAATCAGATCAGACTAAATGAGATGTCATTTAGTGCAGAAAGATAACCTCTAATAGAATAAATAAAAAATCCAGAGTACTTAATCTACTCCAAAATTAATTTTTTTTCGAAAAACCTCATTTTTAAGCATATGTCGCCCTTAATGGATACAAGTTGGCCACACCTGTCATATATTGTTTCAATGAAAATGTTTGAACATGTTTATTTATGAAAACAAACTACTAGTAAAAAAAACAATACTTTCTCTCTTTATATTTAAATATAGGTAAGGAAAAAAAAATTTTTTTGAAATCAAGCAAAAGACGTTGTCACGTTAAAAGCCACCGGCTGTGTAGAAGACACAGCTAACACCTATTTTTTTATCTCCAAAATGGTTGCCAAATTATATTGAAATTTCACATGGTAAAGGAGTAGTGTTAAAAAATACTTGACCTTATCTTATATTTTTTTAAAATGGCGCCCATTTGAGGTTTTTATATTGAAATCACACGAAAACTACAAATTAAAAAAAGTCAAAAAGTTTTATTTTTCATAATCACAAAATAGCATAGTTAGATTTATAATAATAATGTAAAAATTTCAAATGGGTGCCATTTTGAAAAATATCATAGGATAAGGTTGAGTATTTTTTAGCACTAGTCCTTTACCTCAGTACCATGCCAAATTTCACCATAATTAGTCAAACCATTCTAGAGATAAAAAAAATTAAGTGGGAAAAATGGCGGCTAGCGGAAAAAAATCACTATTTTCTGAGATTAGCACACTCATATAAATTCACACTAATTCTTTATATAATAGTATAATAGATAATAGTATAATAGGCAATAGATAATCTCATTAGACGAAAACAAAATAGTTTGTTCTATTTATTTTGAAACGCATAAAAAAATAGTTAAATATAAAAAAATAGAAATAAATTTATTTGTATACTAAAACCTTTAATAATATGGATAAAATACTAAAGCAATTTTTAGAAAAAAAACTCGTGTAAAAAAAAAATAAAATATTTGTTATGGTAACCGTTGGCTCTAGTTGAAACATTATGGTTTAATCAAGGTAAATCAAGTTAAAGCACAGGTTTATATGTTTCAATGTATTATTTATTATAACCACTTTATACGTATTTTTACACTCAATGTGTCATATTCAGAAGTAATATATTAAGCCAGTGGTTTCCAAACTTTACCTTACCACGCCTCCCTTAAAAATATTTATTCTTATGACGCCCCCCCCTCCCTCCCATTTTATAAAATAATACAAAAACAAAAATTTTTAATGCTAAAAAATATAAATTTATATAAAAATATTTTTATTTATTTATTCTTATTTATATTAAAACTAGCAATCATTTGGAAAATTGGTCCTGGTGGCCAATATTCGCTCCTCCCCTCGGCGCCTCACAGTTTGGAAAACGCTGGTATAAGGGTAATTTATGGCTGGTGGAAATTGTATCAGGAATGAAAGTTAGAAGAAAACGCAACCAGAATTTTTTCTTTGAAAATATATTTTAACAGCTTACGTTTCAACCTTGGTAAAAGCCATCCTCGGATGATCACTAACAGCTCCGAGGATGGCTTTGACCAAAGCCGAAACGTCAGCTGTTAAAATATATTTTTAAAGAAAAAATTCTGGTTTCGTTTTTTCTAACTTCCATTCCTGAAGAAAAATATTTTTCTCAAATCTTATTTTCACCTCCTAGGGGGGTGCCTAACTTAAATATAAAATTTCAACCTCTCAGCTCAATTCCTTCATGCTTTAAATTGAACCCAAACAGACACACAGACAGAACATGTCTCGAAAACCATTTTTTTGGATTCAGGGGACCTCAAAATGTATATATCCATCAAAGTCTAGACATCGAATTTTTGACATGAATCCAATACTTCTCTCTATATATATGGATATTAACTTATACATATAGGTAAGAGAAAGTAAAAATTCAAATCCTAATTGAGATTAGTTCTAAATACAAAAAGATGCGGTAACTCACCCCAGTAAAATTCTAAGTGGACTAATCATATCTTACTTTTCTACCTAATGAAAAAAATCCCTACAAAATTCTGCAAGGTATTCGATGGGTTCCTAAGTTACCCAGTGTTATTATTATCTGTTTATGAGAGTTTTGAAATTCTCAAAAAATTAATTCCGCCCCAGTAATAAGAAATTTTAGAATGACATTAAAATGTTTCTACCCCACTATGCTATTTGCTAAATATTGAATATAAATTTTAACTCAAACGGAATGCACTTATTTTTTAGTAAAAGTATTAAAAAACATTAATATCTTTGTGCATTTTAGGGGATGGGACATTAACCCCCATGTTTAATGCCTTCATACCTCCCCCCCCCCCCCCCTTAAGGAAATGCGAGCCTTCACCGCGAAATTACTCTCAAAATAATTTGAATAGATTTATAAATAATTATTTTAATTTTTATTTTATTTTCATATTCAAAAGAATCGTTTTTCTCAGTCAAATTATTTGTTTCTATCATTTTTTTTTTCAACGATAAAATGCATAATAATTACCTTAAATAAGACACTCAAGAGGGTGTGCTGGTTGATGGTGAGGTCAGGGTGAATTACACTATATTAATTATTCACTTTGATTCACTTTAAACTCAACTAAATAAGAGAGCGCCTGCAGCCCGGCAACGCACTCGACTCGACTGAAGGAGAGATTCGACTCTCTCTCTCTTGTATAGGAATAAATTGATGAAAATAACAATTCCCTTTTTATTAAAAGTAAAAAAATACCTTTTGCTCTAATCTAACTATATTTAAAACTGGAAAAAGAATGTCAACAAGTGATTTAGAATATTCCAAGGCCCTTCTTAAATAATCAACCCTTCATCTCCCCTAATCAAAATAATAACGCTATTTTTTGAATGTTTTCTATTTATTTGGCTTCGATTTAGCTAAAATAAATTTAAAAAACATTTTTTTTTTCAATTTTTCAACCCCTTATCAAATCCTAATAAATAAAATAATGAACAATGCTATTGCCTTCGGCGAGCTTAGCGTCTAGTCAGAAAAAAATTAAAACCCTGAAAAACTTCCCTGGATCCGTCTTTGGGTTTTATACATAGTATAATTTTCAAGAATGTCTAACTTTAGGCCAGTGGTTTATGTTTTAACGCCTCTCTTAAAAATATTTAATTGTATGCCGCCCCCTACTCCACACATTTAATAAAATAATACAAAAACAAAAATTTTTAATACTAAAAAATATAAATTTATATAAAAATATTTTTTTTATTTATTCATATTTATTATTTTAATTAAAAACTTAGTCCCAGAATCTTCTAAATTATTTTATTATTTTATTTACAAAACTAGCAATCATTTGGAAAATTGATCTTGGTGGCCAATATTCGCGCCTCCCCTTAGACTAGTCCGCGCCTCCCTAGGGAGGCGCGCCTCACAGTTTGGAAAACGCTGTATTAAGCAGTATTTGTATAAAATATTTAAACTAATAAATAAAACATTGAAGAATATAAACTTGTGTTTTACCATAATTTACCTCATTAAAAAAAAAATTTCAATTCTTTATTTTAAATTTGAGTAAAAACAGGTATATAGGCCTATATTATTATTTTATCATTACGTAATATTTTACGTATTAATTCTTACAAAATAAATAAAAAATTAAATCAAACGGAACAATTAAATATTTTCAAAAAGTTTTTTTTATTAATCTATTTAAATTCAATGTGTTAAAAAAAACAACCAAGCCATTTCATACTCTCATTTTATTTATTTTTCTATTTACTTTGCCCTTAGCACTTTCCACCGATAATAAAAATAATAATAATAAAAAAAGTAGACCCTAGACACCTTGAATGCATGACTGATTCGATTCTACAATAATAGTAACTTAACAAAAGACAATATATTATATCTAATTTAAATTGTTTAAATTTTAATTGTTTTCGTCTCTTTATGATTATTTCCTCTTTTTCGATGTCACAATATAAGATTTTTTTTTTTTTGCAATCATGTCATAATATTTCGATTACGTTAGAACGTTTATTATTATACAAATTGAAATTTTCGTAGTTTAGAGAACTGCGCAAGACTATACCTTTACAAGTTTAAATTGGGACTAAACGAAGTCTAATTTGGAATAAACAAAATGGAAATTAACATTAACAAAATGAGAATATACATTTGAAAAAGAATATATAAAATAATTGATTTATGAATTTCAATCAAAATTGTTAGAGCGAATTTTGAGAAAACTAAAAAAGTACTAGTACTTTTTAGCCGATTTAATTCAAACACTTCATGTCACTTGACAGGAGGTTACTTAATTTAAATATAAAATTTCAACCTCCTAGCACTTTTCGTTCTTGAGATATTTTGTTCACATACAAACACAGACCCACTTTTACGGACTCAAGGGACCTCAAAATGTGTATTTCCATTAAAATTTCTGACAATAATTCAATAGTTTCTCTCTAGGTAAGAGCATGTAAATTTATAACAAAAAGTTTAAAATACATAGGCCTATATTATGTAAATAAATATGTATGATTGTGGAAAAATAAATATATGCATGAATTTTGAAAAATTTCAACATTAGAAAGGAGAGGGTTACTACGATCATGGTTAAAGAACAATTTCAAAAAATAAACGAGGTATTTTGACATTTATTGTGTGCATGATCTTATAATATCTTCGTGCGCTTTTGATATCATCAATGCCCAACGCGAAATCCTACTTTCGAAAATAAAATTTAAAAAATACTTCAAATATCAATAAAAAATATTTTCCCATTAGAAAAATTTAAAAAAAAAATCGAAATATCAATTGAGAATGTTTTTACTTTCTCTTGCCTATATATTAATATATATAGAGAGAAAGTATTGGATTTATTTAACAAGACATGTGAGTGTTTTTTATTGATGAGGCCAAACATCCCATGGCCCCCGGGAATCGAACCCAGGATCTCCACCTTTCCGGGGCATAGGCGTGCTATCCATTGCACCAGGCCACCGGGCCCTCGACCTGCACCAATAAAACTCACTTCCAGGTGCAATGGATAGCACGCCTATGCCCCGGAAAGGCGGAGATCCTGGGTTCGATTCCCGGGGGCCATGGGATGTTTGGCCTCATCAATAAAAAAACACTCACATGTCTTGTTGAATATATCTATGACTCAGTTAAAGTCCGAATCGAGGTATTTTGAATACTATTATCTTATTCAAATAATAGATCTCGAAAAATATTTAGCTATTGGATTTATGTCAAAGAGTCGAGATTTTGATGGATATACACGTTTTGAGGTCCTCTGAATCCAAAAAAGCGGTTTTCGCAGCATGGTCTGTCTGTGTTGGTGTGTGTATTCAATTTAAAGCAAGAAGGAATTGAGCCAGGAGGTTGAAATTTTATATTTAAGTTAGGCACCACCCTGAGGCGTGAAAATAAGCTTTTGATCAAAATCGGCCAAAAAGTACTAGTACTTTACTCAGGGGCGTATATAGAAATTTTTTTCGGGGGGGGGGGGGGCTCGAACTCAAAAATTTTTCTGAGGAAAATTTTTTTTTTAAGAAACTATACTTTTTTTCACATGAAATTTTTTGGGGAACATTTTTTCTTTTGCGGAACCAAAGTTCCATCCTGCGGAAAAATTTGTTGCGCTGATGTCTGTATTTCCCTATATATGTATATGTGTTTGGGAAATTTCGGGGGGGGCCCGGGCCCCCTCGGCCCCCCACTTAAATACGCCCCTGACTTTACTAATGTACTTGTTCAGTTTTTTTTTTCGATTTTCTCAAATTAAAATTAAATATACAAATTAAACGCTAGGTTATTTGTTTCAAAGGTTTAATTAAAAATTAACAAGTATTGGAATGTAATCACTTCTGATGATGACAAGGAATTGTCGAAATACGTATCAAGTGGAAATTTTCAATTAATAAAACCTTTGAAACAAATAGCCTAGTGTTTAATTTGTATATTTAATTTTAATTTACAAAATTTTTCAACGAGAGCCAACGGTCGAAAGTTTAGGTTTTCTCAAAATTCGCTCCAATGATTTTATTTAAAATTCATAAATCAATTATTTATTATCATGCACTTTAAAATATATAATATATTCTCGTTTTGCCATTGAAATCTTTTCAAGTACACTTTACTCTTGCAGTTCATAGGAAAGATAAGAGAAATGGTTGCCATGGTAACAGAATATAAATATTTTCCCATCTTTATAAATTTTACATCTCAAATTCAAATGTACCGTACTGTCGGAAACTAAATATATGCCGACAAAAACAATCTGGTGGGACCAGTCACACCAGATTTTTAAATTTAATATTTTGTTTAATAATAATAAATTATTAACAATTAGCTCAACAATTCCTTATCGAAATTCCTTATTGAAATTTTCTAATTCCCACAAATTGAATTCCGAATAAGACCTTAAATTATTCCTATGATTCGGGGCCGGCATTAAAGAGATGTAACGGAGGTAATAAACAAAGTTGAATGGATGATGGAAGGAAAGCGTGGCATAGAGGGTATAGAAGAAATATCAAATATCACCAGGTTTGTATATCTGAGTAAGCAAGTTCTACATCAAAGAAAATTTGTTGAGTTCTCTATGATATCTTAAATTTCTATAAAAAAGAAAATTCTACACCAGTTGTACTTATCATTTCTATTCGGATCGAATTCGATATTTAATGTCATATCTCACTACGTGTCCTCAACAAAGGAATCCCCATTCTATATGGATAATAAAATGTGGATAATAAAATCAGTAGATCGCACCCACCCTGCAGCATGAAATGCATGACTGCCTCCGATCTATTATCTCTTACAAGCCTAAAGCGTTCTACCAGTTGAATTTATACTTGTTTCTTCTTAAAAAAAAAAAAAAATAAATAAATAAAAACAATTTATTTATAATGAAGCTTTAAATGAAATTTTATAAGAAAATTTATTTTATACAATGAACTTAAATTTAATTTGGAAGTTTTAATAGTAATATTTATTAAAGTGAAACTTTATTTTGATCGACACAAATTTTTTCGTTTCTCTATCAGCATGTCGCGTTACAAGCCGTGACGTCAAAGGCCGTGACGCTACAAGTTATGACGTCACAAGCCGTGACGACAAAAATAGGAAATTTGAAATTTAATATATATGATGAATTATAAAAAATAATTGTGAGATTTAATTATTGAATTTTTAAATTGATAAAATATAATTTTTAAAATAATTTAAAATGATTCAAATACTAAATAAATATTTTTCTCAGTTTTTAATATGCGTCTTTTGATTTCCCAAAATCATTCCCATTTTTAAATTATTACGATCCGAAAAAAGTTTCACTTGCATCGTGGTTTCATAAAACCACACAATGTTTTATTTTAATTACAATTTATATATACAGGGTATTTAATATTTTTTTTTTTTACTTTCACTTAGTGAAATGGTCATTTGGATGCCTATCTTCCAGTAATAATTGTGGGTTAAGGCAGTGGAGTAAATATATTTTTTTTAAATACTAGCCATTAATAAATACAAACATGTGTCGTTATGAGACAAAAAGAGGGAATTTATCCCCCCCCCCGCCCGTGACCGAGACGCTTAAAGTTGTTGACAAATGTCAATAATAATTGTCTGGAAGCCACAGTGCGAGGGTTAGGACCCCCTCCGATGAATTTATTTAAATCAATTGGTATAAATAAATATGCCTGAATCCCCTAAAATATCGTTTTTTAATAATTGTGTATTGTTAAAAGTCTATATGGCCTAAGATGCCGAAAAGATTTAAAGAAGTTAGGATTTTGGTAATTTTATATTTAAAGTACTAAGGGCCGGTTGCTTCACTTGTAGTCAACTAGCAAAATTATCTTAGGCATAAGGAAAGTTTGGTGAAGTTAATAAAGGTATCATTTATAAGAAAAAATTAAAATATTTAAAGCTATTTAATTTTTTAACAAAAATTTGAAATTTCCAAAAAAAAAATAAACAAGGCTTGTGTTTCTAATTTCACCTCTTAGTTAAGCCTTATACCGAACTTTGGGTTTTAGCTAACTAACTACGATCTGGACTCTTATTTAATCATATGATTAGCTTAACTAGATGGGAAAAAACTAGAAAGTGATAGTATTGTCAATTAGCTTATCCAAGAGAGAGTTAGTTAATTAGAAGTTAAATAATAAGAGCATCAAAATAAATTGGACAAACTCTATAATAAGAATCCTATACCCCTTCAGTCAAAGATGAATATCAATTTAAATTCAAACAATAATAAGATAGTGAAATACCACTCAATGAATATACAAAATATTGGCAGAGTCATAAAACTTCTTAACGCCAATGAGTTAGGCATCCCAACTGACACACACGCACACTGTGCGAGCTAGTCCCTTGTCGAAACTGACACAAGAAGAACCATACAAATTTTTTCAATATAAAAATTTAAATAAAAAAAAATTAATTTCGTTTTCGAATAAAATTCATAGAAAATTTCTAGCTCTTTTTAGATAATTTCTAAAAATGAAAAAAAAACTCTTTCACCTTTTGAAATTAATCCATTTCGAGACATTTAAAGATTTCAACATTTTTCGATTCTCTTTTAAACCCCCCTCCAAGTATGAGCAGCAGCAATGGGTCGACCGCTTTCAACTACTAAAGTCAATCATTTTTTATAAATTTTAATATACTGTAGCCCTTGACCTATGGCTCAGAGGTAGAGCATTATCTTCTGATGCTAAAGGTCGAGAGTTCGCATCCATCAAAAAAATTGGATACCAATCAATTGAAATAAATAGGGATGGTCTAAATGGACTGAGATGCCGAAAAAACATTAAAATATATGTACTATAGATATTAATATAGGATATATTTTTATCAAATACTTTTTAAAATTTTAATTCCAAATTGGTAAATTAAATTCTTCCGGTAAATTAAATTTTTCCTGTTTTATTCATTCTATAATCAGATGAATTATATTTTGTATAATTTAGCCTTTAATAAAGACTATTATTTTATTATTTGCTATTAACAATATTTATGAATCTCGGAGGAATAATTATTGTGAAATGTCAATAACAGTCAATATCTAAAACGGCAAAATAGATAAAAATTTAATCATAGAAATTAGCGTGAAAAACGAAATTTATCACACTTTTCCTACCTAGTTAAACGACTCGGCTAATTGAGCACCATGTAAATCGAAGGCTACAGAGATAGAGTCATCTAAAAAATTAACTTTCTCTAGGCTTTCTTTTAATGAATCTTATAGCACCAACGTTCAGACCCACTTTTTTTTATTTTAGGAGATTCAATTCTCAGATGAATTCGATCTACTTAGAAAGCTTAATCGTAAATCATATCCCAAGGAAATCATTTAAAATATTGGTTATAAAATATGTAAGACAGAAGTGTTTTCTTTTAAACATTAAAATTGTGAGTCTTGATTTTAGTAATTCCCCTCAACCAATCGACTAGGTAATTATCTAATAAATATCATTTAAATGGGAAGAATAATTTTGAATTGTTTACGAAAAACTAAAAAAAGATTCTGTGTTTTTTTTTTAAGGCGTAGGCCCAAGAAGATGGTATGAAACATGGAATCTTTATAAAAAAAAATTATTAATAAAATAAAATAAAAATACATGGGTTTTTAATTTAATCATAAAATCATGGAAAAAATTTCAGAGATGAAGGTCATTTTTTGTTAAATTCTTTGATGTGGAATGCCTCCCTCATTTATAGTCTCCATTTATATCTTCATTTAAATAATTATTTAATCAATTTAAAATACGGTATTTTTACTTTTTTTTTTGTTTTTTGAAAAAAAAACGCATTTGGGGCGTGGATTCGCGTTAGATAGAATTTACATTTAAAATTGTTAAATTTAATGCGAAAAACATGAAATGGGTACCGGTATATTGCTTTTCATATCTATATGTTTACATAAATTCTTATCTCTAATTAGTCTGAATTTTATTATTTATACCATTAAAGCAAACGATTTTGTAATGAATAGCTGAATTGTAATTTAATTAATTTAGTTAGGCCGCGCCCTTAAACAAAGGAATCTATCCGTATGTATAAGTAAGATCGAAAATTAAATCACTGTAAAAACAAATTTATTATTCTTTCCTCTATTAACGACAAAATAGTGAAATTTTCATTATCTATTCAAGTGAATCTGTTCTTTGTTGAGTCCAACAATAAGGTCAATGTTCTTTGAATATAACATGTGAGCCATGACTAATTTTAACCATTCAAAAGTTCATTACTATAAACAGGGATGCATTTGAAAATATTTGTTTTAGGAAATGGATTTTTTTAGAGTTATATGTTTACAAGTAAGATGATAGTATTTTAATCAAAAACGGGATATTTAAAAAAAAAAGTAAATTTTTGTAAATAGCACATAAACAAACTTAATCTGCCTTTTTAACACAAAATTAAAAAAATTATTACAGAACCAGTGGCGGATCGAGAGGAGTTTCTCGGGAGGGGGGGGGGGGGTAATCTGGTGTGACTGGTCACACAGCACACAATTTTTTCTTATTATTGGTAATTTAAAGGTGCATTCTGTAGTTGTTTACCAGAATATATATACAAATCAAATTTTTAAGTATTAGTTTTTAAAATTTTATATTAAAAATACAATTTTCTTGCCAAAAAATATATTTTTCTCAAGTCTCGGGGGGGGGGGTGGGTAATTACCCCCTTTACCCCCCCCTTGAATCCGCTCTTGTACGGAACAAGAGTTTTTTTTCAAATAATTAAAATAATTTTGTTAAAATATTTCTGTTGTTGACGAAATTAAATATTCTCGAGGTTTAAAATTTGAAACAATCCAATGTTTCCCCGTCTGGGGAAGATTTTAGGCTATCATTAATTAGGGGTAGGAAATCCCTAATCAGGGGTGTAGGGGCCTACCTCATTTTAGTAAGAAAGAAATATCTTTGTGACCTATGGACGAATATAAATTTTCTGTGTATAGAGAATTTGAGGGTGGGGAGATTAATATCAAGAATAAAAACAAGAAAATGCAGCTAGGATTTTTTCTTTAAAAAAATATTTTCAACAGCTAACGTTTAGGCCATCATCGGAGCTGTTATGACATCTAACAGCTCCGAAGATGGCCTTAACCAAGGCCGAAACGTTAGCTGTTGAAAATATATTTTTTTAAAGATATAATCCTGGCTGCATTTTTTAATGTTTTTATCTTGATCAAAGCCATAAAATACCCTTGTAATAATTCAAATTAGGGGTAGAGAACCCCATTTATTAGGAAAAGGTAAACATAATATAAGAATTTTTAAGATAACGCCTTTTGGGGATATAAATAATAGAAAAATAACATTAACGCTTCCACCCCATAAAAAAATCAGGAAATTCGTAGTATGTATGGGGATGGTGGACAAAAATGTGAAAACAACTTGTGAAATCCATGCCTACTGTTAATCAATAAATTCGATATTTAGTGTGCCATTTGGGTTGCCTAACTTGCAGTAACCAAACAACGAACTTTACCACGTACTTGGTTTCGTATAGGTACTATATGAAATTTGTTTATTTCAATAAAAACCACTGGTCAAAAGTGGATTAAAACCAGGAGGGTTAAAACCAGTTTTAACCTGTGGTTTTAACCAACCTGGTTTTAACCGAACCACTCTGCTGTTTGGATGTAAATTGATAAATAAATAAAAAAAAATTTTCAGTATTTAAGGCCAATTACTTCGTCGATAAATATTTAAATAGAAGATAACTTCAAACAATAAACAAAATATTACCAATTGTTCATAATTATTTTAATTAATAGTAATTATTTTTACAATATATAGCCTATATTATTTAATATTTTCTTAGAATAGTAAATAAGTTCTTATTATAGTAGACCCAACGGTCCGTGTGGGATAACTAAGAAAAAAATTAATAATTAAAAAAAAAAAGATCTTAATGAAGTGTTCGTGGTGTATGTGTGTTAAAAACGGGAGATGTATCGTTTTAAGTGATCAAAGGACAGAAAAAAAAACCAATTAGAATAACCAACAACCGTCAAATCTGGGTGAGAAAAGTGATTTGTTGGAATTTTAAATTAAATCTGATTCATATATTCAGAAGTTTTTTTTTTTACTTAATAATAAAGTAAAAATATACTTGGTAAAGATACCGGTATTGGGGTTAAGGAATTTATCGTAATTAATCCCAAATTAATTTATTCTTCTCATTGTTTCTTCTCTCTAATACAAAATACTTAATTATACATTATTCTTTTACAATAAATATAATAAAGCGCCATGAATTTAAATAAGTTTGCTTTGTTCGATAAAGAAGACTAATAAAAAAAACAGTAAAGTAAATAATATTGAATCAAAATAGTTGTAGTTTGATCTTCAAAGGCTTTTTTTAAATGAAAATTGTAATCCTTTTTAGAAAGAAAAGTAATTCTAAGGATTTAAGTTATTTTATGTATATGCATGGTATATTAAAAGAACGGATTGAAATCTATAAAAATATGGTGTGAGGGTCGCACAGCACACAACTTTGTCTTAAAAGTTGTGATATGTGCTTGTCTCACCAGATTTTTTGTGTCGACATTAGTTTCCACCAGTAGGTCCTACATTAGGTAGATAGAATTCAAGATATGAAATTTATAAACATAGAAAATTATTTTTATTTTGTTACTATGGCAAATATATCACCTATCTTTTCTCTGAAGTGTGGTTAGAGCAATTTCGACAGCAAAATGAGGATTTAAAAAATAATTGATTTATGAATTTTAAACAAAATCGTTATAGCGAATTTTGAGAAAATAAAAAAAAAAAAAATATTGAAAAAGTACGTCAGTAAAGTACTAGTAATTTTTGGTTACGTACGTGCCAGTAGGGTAGCTAACTTAAATATCAAATTCAACCTTCTAACTCAAAAGCGTGGATTTCCATCAAAATCTCGAAATCGAATTTTTGACATGAAACCAATACTTTCTTTCTATACAGGGTGTTTCTGAAAAATAAGCTGCCAAACTTCTTATATTCAAATAAAGAAAAAAGTTCCTTATTGATTATGTCTAAAAATCGCGAGTCACCATTTTGTTTTGTTTTTTTTTCACTAAATTTTATTTTTAATTACAGTGAAGATTTGGTATAGTGAGTGCTACAATTAATAAAATAAGAATAACTACAAATGGCCAGCACGCTAAGCATTTCACCAAGGTGAAGAACAATTAAATTTAAAATAAATTTTTTTTTTTTATTTTTGATTATTTTAAAATATAATTATTTTATTAATGTCAAAATTAGTTTAAAATTACAAAAATTAAAAAAAATAAATAAATAAATAATCAAAAATTAAAATAATTCAAGCTATTTTTTCGTCGTTCGGCTAATTTTGCCCATGAGTTATATCGAGATATGTGCTTTGGTAAAAAATGATTGTATTTATTATTCATTTTTTTTTTTTTGGAAATATTTGATTATAAATATTCTCAATGCTAAAGTATAAAAAAAATATAATAAATAATAAAAAAGATTAAAATCTCTTGAAAACATTTTTCTCTAAGTTAATCATTACTCGTTGCTTGCCATATCTTTTTTTTATGTAATCAAATTTATATAAAAACAAATAAATTATAAACAAAAACAAAAATTTAATTGAAATCTTTTTTTTGTTTTTTATTTCGAGAGTGAAATTCCCTTTGTAAAAATTTTTTTCTGTCAAGAGAGATAGACATTTTATTATAAATGATCTTGGAGAATTACCTAACAAATTTTTTATAGCTTCCAGTTAGTGAATAAACTTGGATAAAATAACTGTTAAGGATGAAGAAATAAATAAACAAGGGCATCGTTAGGATGAAAGTGGGAGAGGCAAATTTTTTTTATCTTACTCTATATGAAAAATATTTTTTTTTTTTAAATGTGATGTGGTCAGCTCATGTTTTAAATTAAAATTAATTTAAATGAAACGCTGATGTCATTTATTAATATTTTTTTATTTATTCAATTAATTTAGGAAAGGCACCAAATTAATTGAATAAATAAAAAGCCAGAAAATTTTTTTGGGAGTGAGAGTTGGGGTGGATGATCCGGATGATTACCCCCCCCCCCCCCCACCTCGCCTCAACAAAATTAAATTTTCACTAATCAGAACTGAATTATTAAAATTACATTACAATTATTAAAATTATTTTATTATTTAAACCAGGGGTTCATAAACTTTTTCTGTTTCCGGCGAGCTTAATATTTCGGAATTTTTCTGTGGTCAAATCTCAGGACAAACCTTATGTTACTAATAGTTTTTCTTCATTTCGAATTAAGATACTCATTGATATATCTATATTCAGGAGAAGGAGCAGGTGCAGCCAAAAATAAAAGCCTTCAATTTGTTACAATTCAAAGAGACGTTTCGGGTGAATTTTATTTACACATCTTCAGTTCTTCAAAATTGTTCAAGTCCCGAAGAAGGTCGTTAGGGCAATACATGTAAATTTATGATTCAACTTATAATAATAAGATTGTTGGATCAACTCGCCAGTACATGTGATTAGAGCTGAGCAAAATAATCGATTAATCGATTATTTTAGGGAAAGATGTGTTTGAAAAGATGGGATGAGACTCGTATACTAAAAAAAAAAAAGTCAAATGATTTTCACGAAAGGGAAAAATGGAAATTTTACTAGGTAAAAAAAAGTATAATCGATTATTTTTTCGTTTGTCCTGATCCAATAATCGATTATTTTTCATAATCGATAATCGATTATTTTTTTCCACCCCTTCATGTGATACATAAATTTACATGTATTGCCCTAACGACCAACTCCGGGACTTTAACAATTTTGAAGGACTAAAGATGGGTAAATAAAATTCACCCGAAACGTCTCGTTGAATTGTAATAAATCGGACGCTTTTATTTTTGGCTTCACCTTTCTCTCCTGTCTATAGCCACTGACTTCATTGATATAGCTATAACTATCATGTTTGTAATTTTATTTAACAAATAATTAAAACTCATGACTTTAATTTTTTGACTAATAGCAAAAAATTAAAGGCAATATTATTTTTGTGCAAAAATACAGGGGCGGATTAAAGGCGATCGTCCCCCCCCCCCCGAGAAGAAATCCAAAATGTTAAAAAAACTAGTAATCTAAAGAAATTATGATTTTCGCTCTTTAATTTCAATTGAATTTGTTACCAATCAATTTAAATAAATAGGAAAGGTGTCTAAATGGCCATAGATGCCGACAAAGTCCTTAAATAAAAAAAACCGCCCCCCTCGACAAACTTGCCTTAATCCGCCCCTGCAAAAATATAAAATGTGGGTGATGTAGTTTGTTAGCTTAAAAATAAATTAAACGCGTATTTCAAATTTTTCGTCAAATTTAGGTTGGCCCAAGAAACATTATATAGAGTAATATTATTAATATAATATTTTATATAGGAAAACTTTCACGGCACCCTGTTTGGGAAAGACTGTTCTAAACTATTCTCTATTAAAGTAGGCCTATTTGCTTTAAGTTATTGAATCTTTAATAAATATATTTTATGCATCTGTATTAAATAAAACATAATAAATCAGAAGTTATAGTAGATTTGATTTTATTATCTCATTATCAGTTCCATGTGAAATGTCTATGTATTTTTTTTTTATAAACAGTTCTTATCAACGAAAAATCTTGATTATATTGCTATAAAAACACCTGAGAACAAACTATAATATTTTGATATGAATATTTTTTATATTAATTTAATTTATTCATTTTATATAGAATATAGTACTTGAATCTTATTGTATTTTGAAATGTTATTTATTATTAAAAACATTTAACAAAAGACTGATGATTAGACAAAACGATTTGACCTCAAATACCTTTGGATGAATTGTGTTTTGTTAATTTTCTTAATTTTGGGTTGAATCGAGTCAGCATTTTTTGAAATTACAATTCATTAAATTTATTATTTATCAAGTCAAAATTACAAAAACTAATCTTTCTCGTATACTCTGCAAATGTAGTAATAATAATAATAATAATAATAATAATAAAGCAAAGAAAAGGAAATTACTTGTATAGGTTAAAAAAATGTGACATTTCATATTTTAGACATGCATTAAGAAAAAAGAAATACAGTACAAAACAAAGAAATGTAAACTCACTAATATTGTATTGCAAATTGAGAACACAATAAAAACCTCTTCAAATGAATGATTAATTAATACTCAATTTGTAGATTTGTATTAACCTTTAACGTATTAATAAATAGGTCGACCGTAACTTTTTCAAAATTTTGAATGTATAATTTTTTTGTCATATTATGATAAATTAAACTGTTTTTAGAAGTTTTTATTATTTTACTTTTTTTTACTAAAACTGAATAGTTTTTGAGATATTTAACAAAACAATACTTTCTCTCTATATATTTCATATATAGGGTAAGAGAAAGTAAAATGGCCGAGAAGTGTTTTTTCTTCGTTAAAAATCTCAAAAACTATGTAACAAAACATATATAATACAAATTTTAAAATTTCAGAAAAAAATTATTAGATATAGTCATGGCCGGGCATTAAAATACAGTATTGGAAATACATTTGTATTTTGTATATCAAATACCTGACTTCTAAATATTTTGTATTTCAAATACTGGTCTTTGAGTATTTTGCCAGGCCCTGGATATAGTACTAATCCTTGTTGATGTATTTACATCAAACCAATTTTTTGACGATTACAATACTTTCTCTACTTAGTATACGAGAAAGTAAAAAAGGGGATTAGAGAGGTCGTTGTATCTATTTGTGTCATTCGTTTAGAGAAAATTTACAATAAAATTTATTTAAAATCGAATTTATTTTTGATAGTAAGGTTCTTTGTGGACTTTATGAAAATTAAAAAAATGTGTTCAATTTACAATCCTAGGAGCAAAACGCCAATTCTAATCTTACTCTGTGTGTGTTTATATATAATAGATGTGTGTAAAATTTTCACATTGGTTTTTTACAATATACGAATTATACATTACGATTAATATTTGCATCTACCTGGAGTAAGCTATAAAATGATAATTGACCGAATGGAAGTTTGTATTTTATACTAATAAACCGAACCGGAAAAGTTCAATTCATGATAATTATAGGTTTTTAAAATTCTTTAAAATCACTGAATTCTTTGTAAGTGACGTTAAAAATCTAGTAGTTGGAATTTTCCAGAACGGACCCCCTGTCTGGCTACGCCATTGGTTAGTAAAGAATCTTCAGCCTTGCTCCCCCCCCCCTTTCCTCTTTATCCTTAGATTCATCTTAAACCATAAAAAAGACATAAACACACCTCCCGCATTTAACTAATAAAAAAAACAGTTAATTTATTTTAATGTTAATAAATATGACATATGACGTCTCTTTTTTAAACTTCAATGTTAAGTTCCTTTAAAGGGGTTCATGTTAAATATATTTTTATTAAGGAAATAGAGAAGCAGGGGTAGAGAATCAAAGATTTTTATAATTATTTCTTCCTGTTCAGCGAAATATTTTTTCAAATATTTTTTAATAAGCTCTATATATTATTAAAATTTTTAAAGTTATTTTACTATATTGTCTGACGAATAATATGTAACATAATATTATTTATAGATTAAAATATTTTTTATAGTAAAAATTCAGTGCGTGTGATAAATTTACAATCATTTGACCCAGGGGCGGATTAAAGGGGGGGGGGGGGGCGAGGGGGGCGATCGCCCCCCCCCCCCGAGAAGAAATTCACAATGTTATAAAAACTAGAAATCTAAAGAAATTATGATTTCCGGGCTTTAATTTCAATTGAATTTGTTACCAATCAATTTAAATAAATAGGAAAGGGGTCTAAATGGCCATAGATGCCCACAAAGTCCTTAAATAAAAAAAAAAAAAAAACCGCCCCCCCCGACAAAATTGCATTAATCCGCCACTGATTTGACCTCCTCTCTTACTAATGGAATTTTGATGTTCAAATTTCAAATTGTTTAAAATATTCCTTAATTTTTTTTTACTTAGTTATTTTTTCACTTTTTTAGCACTGAAGAAACTTGAATATTTTTTTTTTTCCTATGCAAGAAATACCTCAATCAAGAAGTGAAAGGAAAAGAAATGACATCATTGTCCTGATTGAGTATTCAAAGTAATTTTTGCTTCATATATAATAACAAATAATTATATATTTATTAAATATAATTAATTTTTGAATCAGCTCAATTCAAGTTTGAGAAGGGGCGAAGGGACATTTTAACTTTAGTAGGAAAAAGATTTAAATATTTATTAATTTCTTATTTATAATAAAAAATTCCGGAATTACTTGTCTTTCTTATATGCTACTACCTACTCTACAAAAGCGTGATTATCTTACATAAAAATTGTAGATTTGTATCAACATTTGGAGAAAATAAGTAAACGGGAAGTAGTAATTACATAATAATTAAAAAAAAAAATTATTAGATACTTCCGATTGACGTATTTTTTCAAAAGTTGACACAGAACTAGAATGTTAGTGGTAAGAAGTTATAATATTTCCAAATTTCATCGATCTGGATTGTGTTTTTAAGTAATCGTGACCACACCCACCTACACACACATACAACAGGATAAGCAGGATCGCGACCTTTTTGGGTTTAAATCAGAAAATTCGATTCAATTGAGGAATTTCGGATCGGCTGATTTTGCTCAAAAGCTTATTTTCACCCCTTGGGGGGGGGGGGGGTGCCTAACTCAAATATAAAATTTCACCCTCCTAGCTCTTTTGGTTACTGATATATTTTGTTCACAGACAGACCAATTTGCGGAACCCACTTTTTTGAATTCAGAGGGCCTCCCTCAAAACATATCCATCAAAATCTCGACATCGAATTTTTGACATTGATCGCAATACTTTCTATATATTTCATATATAGGGCTAGAGAAAGTAAAAATAGTTTGTTTTTTTTAACTTAGGGAGATCTAAAACCCCGAGAATCATCAAAATCTAGAGATTGAATTTTTTGACGATTACAATACTTTCTTTACTTCGTATATGAGAAAGTAAAAAATCTGCATAATTTTTATATAATAACACTACAATATAAAAAAATTATTAATTATGTTTTGAAATTTTGGTTGTCTATAGTCCAGTTAAGCAAACGGCAAATATTAAATTAATGACAGAGATAAACGGCAAATGACTCTGACAAAGTGGATATCTGAATACATTTAACGAATGCAAATAAATAAAGTTTATTTATTTTTGTAATATTTAATTTCCTGGGATAAAAAATAACACTCTCTTATTCAAAAATCCCGGAAATAAATAGTCCGAAAAAGTAATTAGTTGTTTTAATTATATATTTAAAAAAAAATATATGGTTAATTATATAGCAGGTTGATTTTTATCGAGGATTACAGATGTTGAAAATAGAAAGGGTGAATCAAATTTTTGAGGGTCACCGGTTCAAGGTTCTAAGATGGCCATTTTGTTTGAGATTTGCATTAACCGATTAAATCTCAACATATATGGATGAAAAGTGTAAAAAAAATAAATAGTAAAAGGCCATTTTTGTTTCGAAATTTTTTACAGTATTATTCCAATATGTTATAATGCTCTTATGGGGGCCAATGAAATAAATTGTTATAACCGGAAAAGCGCTATAGCCGAGAAACTATTTTTCTTAGAAATAAAAGGACTAAAAGTGGAAAATATTTATAAAGTTGGAGCACTGTTCTTTAACGCAGAAATATCTTTTTGATTTGAATTACAATCGATTGGGAAAACTATTTTATTAATTAATTTTTTAAAAGATTTTCGGGACATTTTCTTTCATTTTATTTTGGTCTTAATACGGTCGAGAGAAATTACTGAAAAATTCATAAATATACTCACAAATTTGTTAAATACTGAAAGTTTGTTTATTTCCTGGATTTAATTTAATTTTGTATGCTACACTTTAACTTTTTTTTTTTGACATAATTTCATCTTTAAAAACGAAAATATGTTTAGAAAAAATTTGATAAGGGCGTTATAATGGGAAAATTGGAGCGCTATAACGAATAAAATTTCAATAGAAAATATTTACATGGGACCGGGACCAAGAAAAAGAGCGTTATATCCAGGATATCCTTATAACCGGGGGCGTTATAACGAAGTTTTACTGTATTAATATTTTGAATAACAATTTAAAAGAAATACAATAAAAAAAAAACATAATTGGATCCAACACTATTGTCCTGAAAGTGGAAGAGAAAATGAGATTAGATATTCCCATCTGGCCTATAATTTAATTATTAAAATAAATCAAATTCCCCTAAAAAATAAAAAAATAAATAAATAAGAGAAAGTAAAAACTAGTAGCTAAGCGACCTCTTGAACCCCCCCTCCCCCCCCCCCACAGGTTATAATAATTATTTATCTCCCAGAGATCTCAGGTGCCCGCTAGTGAAATCGGTTGGCTACATTCGGAGATTAGCTTGTCATACGAACTATCAAGCTCACATCCTGTCTTTATACAAAAATATTAATAATAGTTAAATGCAGGGAAGAGAGATATTCGATTACCCTACCCTGTTTATACTACTTTCGATTCATAGACTATTAACAAATGTTGATGCCTAACATTTGAAAAAACATTTTAGGGTTCAAATCTTTGAAAAACAGTTCTTTGTTTTATTTTGGGGTTTAGTAAACGGTGTAGGACACAAGTTATACATTAAAAAAAAATATTTAAAGGCTATATATAATTTTATTATGCAGAGAGAAAATGAGTGACGGTTTTTAAAATAATACAACAAAGAAAATGGTAAATATTTGTTTCACAAAAATGCAATCTTCTTTTTAAAGATACTAAATATAAATTACTATCACTAAGAACACGAGGTTGGAGAAATGTGAATTAAATTTCAAAAAATATCAAGAGAATCTGACTTCAAAATAAGACTATTTTCATACATGAAGAGGCTCATGGCTAAAAGGATAAGCTTCCGATTAAGAATCTAGAGATGCTACCCAACTTAGGTTCAAATCCCATTTGCTGTGAATATTTTCAAACATTGCCAATGTCTCCTCCGTCCCTCTGTTATTGGAGTTAATCTCTGTTGAGAGATTGAACAAAATAAAAAAAAATATATATATATATATATATATACAGTATATATAAATTAATAAAGAGATCTAAGCTTGTTTAAAAGTTTATGCCCTGGCGACATTTGAAAACTGATGTGGCTACCAGTAACATTGAGGTGTCATTTCATTAAAGAGGCTCGGTATCAAAAAATGTAAAATTATTTGAGTGAGAAAATTCAAAATATTCTGTGGTTTTAATGTCGTTATCGAAAATGGTTGGAGAATGAACCAGTTTTATTGCTTGTCTCAACATCTCTTTATTACATGTTTCAATCTCTCGTTACACTGAAGATGGTTGGTGTAGAATAACCAAAACGTTTCTAATAAAGAGTTGATTTTGAGAAAAGATAAAGAAGCTTGTTCATTCGCCTGCTTCAGTAGTCAAAATATACTCTATTTGAATGGGTTTAATGAAAAAAATTTGGATTAATATGTTTTAAACAAGATTTTAAGTAATGCACCGATTGCTCCAGCCTAGCTAATCCTTTGTTTGATATTAAAGTTGGAACTGTATAGGTCTAAACACTATAAACAGAACTATTAATACAAACTGAATATCAAACAGAACGGAGAATGAACATGAAATTCTCCAACTAACAACAAACCTGCAAATACATTTGCTCGTTTTACTTTTTGATGTATACAAAAAAACCCCAAAACTGATGGGTCGAGTGCGAGCACGAACAAATCTGTTAGCAAACACGTTGCTGGTTCTGTCAAAATGGGTGTTCCGTTTGGTGTGCTGTTTACCATTCGGCGCAACGTTCAGGCCAATACAAGCTTTAGATTTTATGTTAAATACTAAATGATATCTGTGTAAAGTGGTTTATTTATTATAATATTGTAAAATAATTCACTGACTCTATAAATATCTCATGCGTGCCCGCTAAGTATGTCAAAACCAATAATTATAATAATTTCAAAGAAAATTATTTTAAAAAAAATGTGGCCTTAGGAAAACAGCACACCTAGCTTGTGGGGTCCAGATTTGGACCTTATAGATTTATTTGCACGATTTTAATTAAATATTTTCAATCTTATTATAAAAAAATCAAAACTATATTAATATATTATTTTTCAAAATTATAATTCAAAATGTATATGTGGAATATTGACGTCATTTTGAAAAGTAGGGATCACTTTTGAGATGTCCTTTGACAGAAAAAATATTGAAATTATGTCAAGGACTTTTTTTTTTAAGGTCTTTTTCGGCATCTAAGGCCATTTAGACCCCATCCCTATTTATTTCAAATGTTTTGTAGTCAAATCAAATGAAATAAATTTTTCTCGCTTGGGACGGAAAGCGAACCCGGGACTTCGGTGCGAGAAGCTAATGTCTTCTCAATGAGCCACGGCTCCCGGGCATGTCGTGGACTTGGAAATTGATTTATTTTAATTAATATAATATTTTTTTATTTGTTAAAAAAAAAATAAATAAATAAATTTCAAATGAAAAAAAAATATTTAACAATTTTTTGTATAAAAGGGTTTGAAAAAAAAATTGGTTTCCATGGCAACCAAATCAACAAGCCAACAATATAACAACCTAATCGATGATCTAATTATAATTAAAACGACAAATATCATAATTGGATATTTTCAATCCGAAACTAATTTTAAATCTTAAATTAAATAATTCCTACAAATGAAAAAAAAAAAATTCAATCAAAATGGCTGCAACGATTAAGACGTGATAAGTAAAACACAAAATTTGATCAACTTATAATTAACATAAAAAAATGATAATTATAAATTTGTGGTAATTTACCTTAGCTTAATTGTAGGGTGATTAGATTCGAATTAAAAGAGAACGTAGACGATGATACACTCACTAATATAATTAAACTCACTAATATAGTTACACTTGTTTTAAGAAAACTAATAATTCGGAGAACTAACAATGAACATGAGAATGAAATATTAAATTATCGAGACTTATGCGCCCCTCGCGGCAGGTTTCTTAACTTAAACCGTTCAGAGTGACAACTTAAAAATAAAAAATAACTAAAATTCCTATGTAATCTAATATCAAATTTAAAATATTTAATATAAAATTTAGTTTATTTAGTTTCATCGGCTAGGCTATTCAATTTAAAAAAAAAGAATTATTTTATATATTGTTGCTATTATTTTCATAAATTTTATCAAGATTGTTTTTATCAACATTTAAAAATGGAGTAGCCCCAAAAAAGTCTGTTAAATTTCAAGAGGTGAACCAAGTAAAATTAGAAGCAAATGAAACAATAAGTTAAGTGATCTATTATGATGGAAAACCATCATAATTAATCGAATGATCATTTTAATTGACGCCTTATTGCTTGCGGAAGCTGCTTCCCCGTCATTCTGACGTTTCGCTCCGAAATATTTAACTTGGCATTAGAGTGAGCTGCTCTGATGAAAAAGTGCCATTAAATGCCTTCAAAATGTTCAGAAAAAAAAAACACTAAAGTCATTTCACATTGCCAAGAACCTAGCTTACACCTATGATCATATTAATATATATTTATCAGTTTCAAATGGCACCACTTGTTCATTTCAGGTGATGTAATTTGTTTCTTTTTTTATTAACTAATATTTTTTAAGGTATACATCCCAAAGGTCTCTCTGTAGAAAAGCTAATAATTTATAACTCAAAGCTTAATATAAATAGTCAATCCTATAATACTCTTTATTCAATCAGTGAACTAAGTGAATTTCATAAAATGTTTTTCTGTTATATTGAAATCGTTTTATCAGAATACTAAAATCAACATCTTTTTTGGAAAAAGCTTTGAAACATTACAAATCAAGATCATATGAGTCTTGTAAAAATCGGGGCCTGCTATATGGAATCGTATATTAGTATTTTTCTTTTATTTTAGGTGTTATAACAGAGATTACCGAGTTGGCATTGTCTTATGATGATTCCATTATTTTAATGCCAAAGAAGGCCTTTAATATCATTTTCTATCTCGAAGACAAAATCCGCCACAATATAATGTTATTTTTACTTTTTTTAAATTAATCTCTAGGTATGTATTATAAGCTAAAAATTCAAATATACAGCATACATATGCATATATATATATATATATATATAACATGATCAGAAATTATTGTCTTCCCTGTTTGTTTCCTAGTTGAAATTTGCATGTTAATTATTTGTTAATTGCAGTTAGATTCAAAAGGGGATCGTCCCCTTTGGAACTTTTTACACATTTTAAAAAATTTTTTTTCAATTCTTATGAAATTTTGTATTTATTTAGGATTCTCTATGGAAATGACTTTTTTACTTATGAATTGGAAATGGTCAAGTTTAAAACTAATTTGCTATGGGAAACTAAATATATCTCGACACAAAAAATCTGGTGTAAACAGAACGGTGCACAACTTTCTCTTACCGAAGGGTAAGAGAAAGTTGTGTGCTGTGCGCCAGTCACACCAGATTTTTTTTTGGGATATTTTTATTTGTATAACAATTGTATATTAGCCTAAGTCGGGAAAAGTGGAAATTAAAGATTGAGCCCAATTTCTCCTACAACGTCACATCTATGAGAATAAGTCAATGTGAAATGGTCAGATCCTGTTACAATTTCAGTATGGATTGATGAAGAAGGGACCAAGAACACTTTAATGCTGTCTCTTTCTCTCCTCGTTATTGTCTTTTCTAGTCTCGTTTCTCCTTCAACAAGTTTTCTCCTGGATGTGCCAAGATATCCTCTTACAAGAGCCATAGAGGGATTTAGAGAGACGGATTCTGGATTATACAAGATAACCATCTGACTAGGGAATATCAGATGAATTAGTACAGAAGGTACAGTAACATACTGTATATGTTTATATAATGAAAAAGTTATATACTGACTAGATATCCATTAATTTTTTAGACATATAATTTTGATAGTAAATATATTGTATTATCGTTATTATGGGTTTGATCTCTTTTTCATCTTATGACCTCATTTTCTCTTTGTCTAAAATTGCTTTTATTTTATAAAATATATATAAAAAAAAAAATTATTGATTCTATAAAGTTTTCTACTTTTAAAACTCTTTTTTTTTAACAGAAGAAATGTTCCTATATAAAATTAAAAGAAGGCGGATGAAATTTCTCTCAAGAAATGGATGTTGTGTAGGAGAAGTAGAAGCGAGAAAAAGTAGAACGCAAAGAAGTCATTTTCTAACGAGACATTTCCGGCTGTTTAATTATCCTATCATCATTTCGTTGTGAATTATTAATTACTTTTACGATTTTATTTTGAATCAAGCTCATTCATAAATTATTTAAATTATATACAAATATATTTAGATGTGCAATTAATAATATTGTAAGGAATAACATTTAAATATATTTGAAATAATTGTAATTTTATTTTATTTTTCTACTTAATCAAAGAACAAACAAAATACGAAGTGGCTGAACTTTAGTCTCCTAGAACCCTATTTCACATGAATTAGTATACAGTAATAATAAAATTAACAGGATTGTATATTTTATCAGACAATAACCTAAATATTTAGACAGGAAATAGTTGACTTGGACATGTCCTGCCTAAATATTTTTACAGTCTGATAACACTTTATCAAGTCTTAAGTGCGAATTCAAATAAAAAGGACATTAAAAGCCTTTGAAGTTATTTAATCCCCCCTCTCTCTAATTGATTGATTGATATGTTTTGAAGTTTCTCTGCACTGCGACCTTAAAGATCTATTGTGCTCTGTGTCCCGTATCACTTTCCAGGTAGAAGGCCTCAGGAGAGGATCAATCTAGGAATGGTCCATTGCCCATCCCTTAGGCCCTTGTTGCCTGGAGGGGAATCAGGGCCGGAACTAGGAGATTTTTTAGGGGGGGGGGCAAAATTTAATTTGCCGCTCTCCTTAAAATTTTCTATACAAAATTCATATCATTTTACCTTTTTTTTAGTAAATCTTTTTTCTTTAATTGCCGCCCCCTAATATCTGCCGCCCGGGGCACACGCATCCACTGCCCCCCCCCTAGATCCGGCCCTGAGGGGAATATATCAGAGACACTTGACTAGGATGAATTTTTGCGGCAAGATCGAACTCGAATCTAATTTTAACTCGATTGACTAACAGCTTATCCGATAAGCCACGTCCCTGACTTTTATTTTTAATTTTAACTTAATAAAGAGGAAATGAAATCCTTTAAAGAGAAGTGATTCTTAAGAAAAGGAAGATATGTATTAAGCAGCAATAGTAGAAGACAAAAGAGTCATTCCTAAAAAGATATTAGAAGCTGTTTAATTGTCCCATCATCAATTCGTTATGAATTATTAATTACTTTTTCCAATTTTACTTTGAGTTATGCTCATACATAAATTATTTGACTGCAGAAACTTATTCAGCTCTGACAGCTTATATAACTTGGACTATTATGTATCATTAATTAATTTTTCCATTTTACAAAGGTTGGCTAACTTTGTAACATTATAAGTTAATTAAGTTTAACCTCGCAACGAGATTTAGAATTAAAAATTTCTCTCTTTATAAGAGTATTATTAATAAATAATTTTTTTTTTTTAATAAACTACTAATAACATGAATGTCAATGATGAAACAATTTAAAATATATATATGACTGGAAAGGGCAAATAGGGATAATCATTTTTACTTTCTCGAATATGATATACAGTGGCATATCTAGAAATTTATTTGGGGGGGGGGGGGGCTGATGGGTATACCGGGGGGCTTAAGGGTATGGAATATCCCTAACGGGAAGGATGACCCTTCCCCGGAAAATTTTTAAATTTTATGTATCTAGAAGCATTTTTAGACCACCTAAAATATTTTAGAGTTGTGCTAAAACTCTAGATATGTACAATTGTTTATTACCAAGTTTATGTAGATAGATTTACTACTTAAGCAGTTGCATTTTTATTCTTTTCACTTGTAGGATTTCGGGGGGGGGGGGGGGGGGCTGCAGTTCCCTCAGCCACTGCTGATATCTGAAATATATACTTAGGGAAAGTTCTTAAATCGTCCCCTTCCCCTCTAATAAATTACCAAAAATTCATATTAAAAAAAAATATGACTTTAATATATTATTGAAAAATAAAAACAAAGAGAAATCTAAAATTTAGAATTAAGCGAGAAAAGAGGATGAGAGTTTTAAAATCTATTCCATTTGTTCTAGGTCTCTTTCGATATCATGAGAACCATGAAATGAATAAATGATGGAGAGACTAAGGCAAAATGGGAAGGAGAAGGAGAACAAGTCCTAAAAGAAGGCCGAAGAAAGAGAACAAGATGAGAAATCTGAAGGAAATTAAGAAGGACATTTTATTATTCAATTACAGGTTCTTATTAGATGCCTAAAACTTAAAAAAAAGAGGTCAAATATTATTTGATATTTTAAATTTCTGATATTTGATTTATTAACTGAGAAATTTTCTCTTTTTATTAATCACAAACAAGTTTATTAATTTTTGGAAGTTGTCGAATATTAATTCCTAAATAAAAAATATCCATAGTGATACAAAAAAAAAGCACAAAAATATTATATATATGAAAAAAAAAATCGGACATATTTTTCTATTTTTTCTTGTATTTAAAATTTCACCGACATAAAATAAAATTGAATAGATTTGAAAAAAAAAAAATTAAATCCATATCCGTTTTAATCATGCCTCATCGAATGATTTTTTGGAGTCCCAATATTTATTTATTTATTTATTTAATATCATATTTGAGAGGAAATTATTTTATATTTTAGTTCTATTAATCTTTCAATGGGGAGGGGGGGGGGGGGCATAATCTACAAATATCAAAATTTAGAAGAAAATCAGTAGGAAGAAATATAGTTTTCTCCAAAAGGTCTTTTTAGACTGAATGTGTAGGGTTTGGCCCTGAAATAATTTATATAGAATTTTTTCTTTAATAATTTATTTAATCAAAAATATTTTTTGGCGAGTCACTGGCCCAGAAAAAATTTTATATTAAAAATAAAACGTAGTCTATAATAAGAATTAATTAAAGGAAAGATTTCCTAAAAAATATTTCTTACGAGTTCATACTTTACTCTGATAAAGAATATTTTTAACGATTTAAATCCATCTCATAATAAAAAAAAAATAAATAAATAATAATTTTCTTAATAATAGATTATTAGCATTTACAAGAATTACATTTGGTTGACGTAGTAGAAGTAATAATTGAAAAAGAATGGATAAATAAAAACATTTAAATAATAATATACATGATTTAAAAGAGTTCTTTTGTCTGGCTATTGATAGGAAACTATTTGAATCAAGTTGTTCATGCATTCAAGATGTGTTAGCATTCTTTCTATAATTCATAGACACGATGTGGAATCCTTTTAAAGCACGTAATAAAATATATTAAATTTGCAAAGGGGAAAAAAAGACACCTGGTGGTTGTTTATTTTAATAATCAATTAAATTTGATTATATTCATTCAACAAGTTAATTCTAATAAATCCAAATCACAGATTAATAAAATTAGATGAAGGACTTTATAGCTGTCGAGGGTTAGAAGAAGGAAATTGGAGAGTAACGCGGCCTCTATTTCAATGAAACTCTCATTTAGTCATAACATTTCGTTCTTGTTGATGATATATCATCTGTTCACTTATAAATCTTTTCTAGACTTAATGAGTTTACTTTTTCTTTTTTTTTTTTTTTAATTTACTTTAAGCCATCTGGCAAAGAGTTTGACAATCTTATCAATATCAAAAGGTATGACGAGAAATAAAAACAAATTTTTAGTCGTTATTCAGGCCACGGTTAAAATTTTTTTTTTTTACCTATTCTGGCTATAATATTATAATCATATCAATTTTATACTTTCAAAATTTTTTCAGATTACCATAATTGCGACTTTATGATGATATATTGCTACCAGTAACAGGAACAGATATACAGGTTTTAATCGAGGGGATGAATAGTTCTCTCAATCTTATTTAAAACGAAGGGTATGGTCTTGGCGACAACTCACAAGCTTTCATTGGTTGATTCGAGACACCTCAGCTTAAGCATTTTGAATGACTAAATCGAATTTGTGAATTAATTTAAATTCCAAGAATTGATTATTGATAACACCTTGTCACTTAGGGCCCATTTTGGTTACGGAAAATTTCAAAAAAAAAATGTATTTCTTTTCAAGAATCTCATCTGCGCTCTCTGTCATGGGCGTATCCAGCGAGGGGCAGAGGGGGCAGCTGCCCCCCCCTAGAAGCAACAAAAAAATTAAATGTTTATAAAGTGATGAAACGAAACAAAATTTTTTTTTTTTTTGGTGGATGGCGACGGGGAATGATTCTTTTTGTTAGGACTCGAGGGTTTTTAGGCCTTTAATTCGAAGGCTTTACCCCTCGATATAAAAAATAGCTATGTCACAATCTGGACGACAATGATCTGCCCCCCCCCCCTGGACGACCATGATCTGACCATGCCCCCCCCCCTAGTTTTGATCCTGGGTACGCCCATGCTCTCTGTATATTCTGTATAACGTTTACAATTGTATAATTCAACCACATTTTTGTAACCTGTTATATTCCTTAAGCCAGAGTGATATTTCGGCTTTCCAGAGATTGTATCCGGTTAGGGTATCCTTGCTTTCAAATTTATATATTTTATTCCCTCTCAAATAGATACACCAAAATAACCAACATTTGAATCACTCAATGGTTGTCTAGAACAAAGAGTCAAACATCTATGGTGTTTATTTATAAAATAACTCATAATTTAATGCCGGGGTATCTTACAAATAGGTCAGAGATGCACAAATACACAACTAGAGCTCGTGTTAATAATGATTTACATATCCCTGTAACTACTCTGACTCGTACAGTCAAGGGCCTATTTTATATGGGTTTGTTGGAATACAACGGGCTGCCTAGTTGTATAATAAATTCCGATACAATTGTGCATTTTAAGGCCAAACTAAGACTATATATGAGGGAGAACTGAATGTTGATGAATTGAATGATATGTCTATTATTTTGTTTGATTATGACTCAAAATTTTGTATAAATGTATAATGTTTTTGTGTAATAAGATTACCTAAGAACAATAAAGATATTATTATTATTATAATTATTAAGCTATTTTTAACAGGATTTTGTTTTTGGACGGACCTTTATTAAATTTTATTTTTATTTGAATTTTGCTACACTTAAGAAAATTCACATATACAATTTATTTTCTCATGGCACAATTTCCAAGTCTTAAGGATTAAATTAAAAAAAATAATTTTCGAAAATATGCGCAACTTTGATATGAATCTTAATTATTGAAGTTGTTCGTTTTTAATGTTCCCTACAGTTGTGATCCTATCAGTAAATAAAAAAAAAAAATAAATAATCACCATTTCGAAGTTGTTATTTGATTTACTTAATTTTTCTTGGTCTAAATAGAAATTCCAGTCTTAGGTTAATTCGTAGTCGCTACCAAAGTACTCATAATATGTGAACTTTTTCCTAGAATATTAAATTTAGGAAAGTGTTTACAATAAATTATGTACGTGTCCTTAACAAAGAAATTCAAATTATATATATATAATAAAAACTGCCCACGCATTTTGAATGCATGACTAGTTTGATTCTTATAGTTCTGCACTTGCCAGACAAAAGAGAACTTTTAAAATGTCTATTTGAATAATTTAAGTTTTTTTTTGTTTCTAATTATGTTTTGTATTTGTTTCAAAATTCATTCCATGATTAATGAAATACTCGCACTAAAAATAAAATATGATTTATGAAATAAAAGAGAATTATATTGCTTATATAATTTGTAAAGAGAAGGTAGTGAAGAAGGTGCAGCTAAATTTGTTTTCATCTTTGGCTAAAGTTACTGGTACTAGTGAGAGCGAGAGAGTTTTTCTTGCAATAAAATTTATTTTTTCTTAATATGATATATAATATCATTCTAACTATATAATCAAAAAGAAATATTCACTACTTTCACCTTAGTATATATTATGATATTCTTGTGATAAATTTCAATTATTTTTATTTTTTTAGTGATTGCTATTTTAATGAATCCTTTGACATTTATAAAAAGTATTTTGTTTGTAAATGAAAAATAGAATAAATAATAATAATATCCTAGATTCTATGTTTCAAGATTTTTATTAATTATAAATTAACACTTAATGCGCATTTCGACATTTCTGCCATCAGAAGTAATTATACTCGGAACTAAGTAATCATTTTTGATGATGACAGTAATATCGAAATGAGTATCAAATGTTAATTTATGTTTAATAAAGATTTTGAAACATATAACCTAGTGTATTATTTGTATACTAGCCTCCCGCCTTTGACGGGTTTCGCGTCTCGACAGGGGGGCTTCGCCCCCTCAGCTGGCTCGGGCCCGAAAATTATTATTACTTTTCCAATTCAGTGCCTGCTTGAGGATTTGTTTACAAAATACATAAATATTTAATAAGATTTAAACTATCGACCGTTGGATCTCGTTGAAACATTTTGTAAATTCAAATTAAATATACAAATTAAACACTAGGTTATTTGTTTTATGGGTTTTATTAATGAAAAATTAACACTTAATTCGTATTTCGACAATTACTTGTCATCAACAGGAGACTAGAATGTATTATAATCACTTCTGATGATGACAAGTAATTGTCGAAATAAGTATTAAGTGTTAATTAGGAATCGACCAAAAAATAGCCGAAACCTGAGACTGAAAAGATGGGATGAGACTCGCATGCAAAAAAAAAAGGTCAAAGGTGCGGAAAAAAATTTAGTCTCCGGCGGTTAATTTTTAATTAATAAAACCTTTGAAACAAATAACCTAGTGTTTAATTTGTATATTTAATTTTAATTTATTTATCCATACATTTTCTATGTAGGAGAAATCCTAAATTTAGGAATTAATAACTCAAAAAGTTATAGAAATTTCGGGATGAAAATAATTTCCCTGTAATCACTAAAAGGTCCTCTTTAAGCCTATAAAATTTTATTTCAAAATTCCAACGGGAAGTTGCCTAAATAGGAGAGTGACAGACAGACAGACGGATATTAGCCAATTATATATATATATAGATTCTATTTCTAATTGACTTATTTAAGAGGCGAAAAGGTATAATTTTGACAAATGGACTAGAGATATCGACATTTAAAAAGTTCCATCGAAATTGGGATGTAAATATATAGTCAATAATTTGAAGAAAAAAAAAAATTTTTAACAATATTTTTAATATTTTTCCTCAAACAAAAACTTGATCATATTATAAAGAATCTTTTAAACAGGAATTTGTTCAAGTAAATTTAAATTACATATATATAATGTGGAGTAATAAACATAAGAATATTAGACTATCAGGTACCGAAAACATGTTAGTATGAGTGTTTAAGATTAAATTATTAGTTACATGATGATTATTTATTTTTTTTTTTGCTTGACTGTTTATATAATAGAGTTAGCGTGATTTCTTATTTGAATCTTAAAGGAGCAGATGGGTTGAATAGATGTGATTTGAGAAAGAAATCTTAAGCTTAAAATTTACCGAAACAATTTTTACAATTCTATTTATATTTCTATATATAAGTCATTTGGTGGATTTTACACACAGTCTGTCGCATCTGCAATCGATTCTTGTCCATACAGTCATCAATAACGGTGCACTAGATGTCGTTCAAGCAAAACAGGTTGCAGCCATCAAAGTTTTTCCCAACACGTCAAAACAATAAATAATTTGGATAGCTCTAGAAAAATGGAGCTTTTTTTCGTTATTTTTACTTGAATTTAAAATATAATTATTGTTAGAGTTGAAAATAGCCACCCCCGTTCAAAGGAACAAGATTTATTAATTAGTTGCCGCTACTTTTTATGGCGGTACTGATGTATGGTCAATACAACGGCTTCTCACATTCTAATCTGCGATCGTAATTTTCAACTAGCTATTTTCTTTTATTAAATGTTCTTTGTCTTTATGTTTAACTTGACAAAATAATGTAGTCAATTTTAAAAAAAAATCTTGTGTGACTGGTCGCACAGCACACGTTTCTTTTATCTTCGGTAATCGAAAGTTGCGTACTGTGCTGTCGCACAAGATTTTTTTGTGTCGAGATTTAGACCCCCTTTAGAATTGAAATTTACATGCAAATCCCCATAGGGATTAACATTGGCTCTATGGAATGAAGAGCAGGAAAATGAATTTGAAAAATCTGAAATACCACATCAGTAAAGTGTAATTCAAACAATTTTCAGGCCAAAATGAGAATATACATTTTAAAGAGGATCTAAAAAATAATTGATTTATGAATTTTAATCAAAATCGTTAGAACCAATCGTTGAGAAAATTCAAAAAAAGTGAAAAAGTACATCAGTAAAGTGTACTTCAAACAATTTTCACGAAAAATTTTACTGATATACTTTTTAAAGAGCATGTAAAAAAATAATTGATTTTTGAAATTTAATCAAAATTATTATCGCCGATTTTGGGAAATTCGAAAAAAAATTGAAAAAGTACTATTATTTTTGGCTGATTTTGTTCAAAAGCTTATTTTGAGTGTCCGGGAGGGCACCTAACTTAAATATAAAATTTCAAACCCGCAGCTCAATTTCTTCATGCTTAAAATCGTTACACACAGACAGACAGTCCATTTTGGGGGACCCATTTTTTTTTGACTCGGGGACCTCACAACGTGTATATCCATCAAAATCTCGACATCGAATTTTTAACATGATCTCAATACTTTCTCTATATATTACATATATAGGCAAGAGAAAGTAATAAGATATGAAAGTTGAGTCTAAAATTGTTGGCTTAGTTCGAATAACAAATAGAAATATTTTGGAACGAGTTCCTACTGAATACTTAAAAAACTTGGTGTCTACCATCTGCGTAGAAAGAAGTGGGGGGGGGGGAGGGGGGTCGCCTTCAATCCTAAGGACGTGGTGGTGAAGGTATCGTGTCGTCCCCATAATCTCTATATAAAAATTTTATAAGAATTATTGTTTTTAAAAGTGCATTGTTTATAAAATCCTGTTTTTTTTTTGTTTTCAAAATTATCATCTATCTAATTACCAACTACCTCCAGGCTCTCTTTTAATGATTTACTTTAAATATGGAAATTTTATTTTAAGCGTTCAATCCTGCACTATGCGAAGTTCAAGCAATTAGATTAATTGGAGAAATTTCGAAGTCAAAATTTATGTCGATATTTGGTGGTCTTATCATAAGCCTTTATGCTCAACTAGAGCATGGATTATTCATTTTTATATTCTCAAAACTGTACTTTAGAATTGTGGCTCCTAAAAATAGATTTAAATCAACTTTTTAATATAGGCAACGTTTATAGTTTATAAGTTTTAATATAAGCTTGAATGATTAAAATTTATTTATTTATTTATTTTTTTTTTTAGAGTAACCGTTTAGTCTCAAATACTGATAATTTCTACAGACACTTCAGAAATATTGTGTCAGGCCAGTCAATTAAAAAAAGATCTTTCTAATTCAGATGACGACAAAAATTGAAGTTCCGTTGCAAACTCAAGTTTAATAATGTTTACGATTTTATTTCGTTCCGCTATGAAGACGGTAGAGCTCAAAGCAAAAGAGGATGCTGTCCCATTTTCTTTTTTTTTGTCTAATTATAGTTATCTAATAAATTATCAATATTTAAATAAATTTCACAGACTGAGTGATCATGATAACGTTAATTAATCGAGATAGATGAACCCTCTTTTTACATTTTTTTTTTTTTTTTTTTGGAAATGGGGAACTAGTCTAAACCTTTCTTTGCAATGCTATCATATAATAAATAGCAATGAAAAATTAAAGATAGGTAAAAACCTTTTGTTAAATATAAATGTTGGCAAAAAGAACGCCGTCTCATCAAAACCTAATTATTGTAACCTAAAATTAATCTCAATGACTTTTAAAAATTTCAAAATTTGATTATTACATTTTTCAAATAATTCTTTTTTATTGATTTAACCAAGTATTACAACCTATTTTAGTTTTTTATTTATTTCTTAAATAGATACTCAAATTATGATAATTATATTCAAATTTTATTTTGTGCTGACTGATTGTTTTCATTGAATAAAAAAATTGAATTTACATAGAACACTTCATATATTTTTTTGTGCTTTTCATCTTCAAAAATTTTTTTTTAAATATAATTTCAAACTTTTTTTTTTATAAATTCATATTAAAATAAATATTAATATCAATTGATTTTCTCCAATTTCAATAATTCTTAAATGGTTTAGCTAGGAATACAAGCTAATCTATTAATAATATTAGATCTCATTTCTTGCTTGGATAAATAATACTAGTTACAATAATTTGTTATCTGGTGTCGTTATGTTTCTGAAAGTGATGATGAAAAGGTCATGTATTCGCAATTTGTTTCATAAGTGAAATTAACAAACAGACTTAAATAATTTTTATCTTAATTAATTCCGTATTTAATAATCTTTATATTGTATACAAATGGGAATATATATATATATTTGATGTAAAAGTTGTGGCTGTGGTATTTAATGAAAGATGTGTATAGGCAGAGACAGCCAAGACACCGAAACGTTTCCAGATAATTAGTAAAAAGCATTATTTCTTGACTGTCTCTGCCTATACACATCCTAAAAAACTCAATTTTTTTATTTCAAAGTTGTAATAGGGCGGAAAAGTTGCGAATTATATAGAAAAAAAAGGAAAAAAAATTATCAAAATCGGTTGACATCTTCCAGCCCTAAAGTTTAACAAAATATGAAAAAAAAAACTTCATTTTTGCGATTATTTTTTTAATTAGATGTTTTCGTAATGTAATAGTTTGCAACTGTAATGAATTGGAGCTCACGATTAGCAAGTGAATATATTATTATATACATATATAATATATAATATAAAAATAAATATCAATATAAACAAATATATAACAATAACAAATATATCACAGTAACGTCTTCAAAAAGAGCCTAAAAACATTGTGTTTTAATTTGGTTTAGATCATTTGATATCTTTCGGTCGCGCATAAGCCCCTCAATTTGCCAAAATAATGAAAAAGTTACATTTTTACTAGGGTCCGACCGAAACAAGATTTTCAGCCGAAACCGAAACCGAATATTCGGCCTCAACCTGTAGTTTCGGCCGAAACCGAAACTTGTATTTCCTATAAAAATTTTTTTTCATTTTACCTTTTTTTTTTGAATTTTTTTCCCTCTCGTGAAAATCATTTTACCTTTTTTTAGAGAGACTAAAATTTTTCTCCCTCAAGTGCAAATTATTTGACCTTTTTTTTTTTGCATGCGAGTCTCATCCCATTTTTTCAGACTCTGGTTTCGGCCGGCCGAAGAGGTTCGGCCACTTTTTGCCAAGAAACCATATTTTTGGCCGAAACTGTAACCGAAACCGAATATTCGGTCGGTTCCTAATTTTTACGAGTTTTTTTTTATTATATCTTTAATATACCTTTTTTTTAATGGTAATAGTTACAGTATTTTTATTTTTGAACATAAGAAGTTTTATTATGGTGTAAATTCAAAAATTAAAAAAATAATTGTAAAAATAAAGTTTTTTTCATCAACGACCGGAAGATGTCAAACGATTTTGTTAATTTTTTTTTTTTTTTTTTTTTATCTTGTCTATATAATTCGCAACTTTTCCTCCCTATTTCAACTTCGAAATAAAGAAAATGAGTTTTTTAGGCCCATCCTAATATATATATATATATATATATATATATATATATATATATATATATATATATATATATATATATATATATATAGTGTCTCTCTCGTTCTAGTGCGAAATAAAATTAAGATCACAAATTTTATCACAGAAATTTTTGCCAAATTTATTCTCTATTTAGCCAGTAGGAGTATATGTAATATTCCTGTTTAATAATGCTATTAAATATTATAATAAGAATACAAAAGATATATGAGAGATTCATTAATGATTTTGAATAATGTTTTAAGGATATATTGTGTCATGTCTACTACTATTATTTTAAATAAACATACAAAAAGACAAATCATACTAAAAATGATTCATTTTTTAAATGAATATATAATTTAATGAATGCTTCAAATAAAGTTGTCTTTTGTTCAGATCCATCCATTATCTATTTCAAAGAAGAAGGTTACTAGGACAGATTAATTTTGTTAATAAAATCAGTGAAATCTTATTAGTTTTGTAATTACAAGATCAACAGTAGCAAAAATGACTAGTGGCCGATGATTAATTTTTCATCAGTAATTGAATCGTTTGATAAAAATAGAGAATGAAAAAAAATATGGGTAAACTTACAAATTAATAATAAATAGGATTTAATTAAAAATTGAGAAAGAATTGAACAAAAAACCACAAAGAAAAAAAAAAAGAACTGAAATTTAAAACCTTATGACTATAATTTGAGTTAAGGACCGGATTCCAAGTTCCGGCAGGTGAAAAATAAAAACAAATTTGTTCTTCTTTGCCAACGTTTAGTGCACCTGTCAAACATTTCTTCAGGACTAAGAAATAGAAATATTTCTTCTTTGGTAAATTTAAGAACTGTAAAATTAACTATGAAGAAATGGGTGAGAGATGTATGGAAATTTTGGCACAAGGAATAAATTTAGGTTTATTTGCATCTGGATATTCTGTCCCTAATATCCAATTAAAAGTATCTTAGATATATTAAAATGCCTATTTTGGATTAAGGGCTGGTTTCTTTCAAGTAGCTGACTCTCGGTTAAGTGACTTAATGAAGAAAACTCCTTCAGTACTATATCTCATAAAATAAAGCATATCTCATTAAAAAGAAATATTTGTTTGATTTTGCTTATTTTAGATGTCATATTATAGAAGGAAATTTCTTCATTACCAAGGCTTAACCAAGGGCCAACTACTTAATGGATAAAGAAACGGGCTCTAAGTATTTCAATTATTTTTATTTAATTAAACAACTCTAGTCGGGGGATGCAAACTGTTCAAAAGAACCATTAAAAAAAAAGAGCTTGACAATGTAGTCTGTAAAACTTTAATAAAATTTATGTAAAAAAGTTAAAAATCTTTCGCTAATCCCCAAATAGGTTTAAGAGAGATTAATTGGGACTTTTAAGAAAAATGAGGTCAATTAAAAAATTGGATGTGACTTCGAAATAGTCACTTATTCAATATTTGGAATTTTTTTTTTAGACTTATAAAATTTATATATAACGATCAAGTTTTGGAAATGGGATGTTCGAAAATGCATTAACAATTAATAAGGGTAATTGAATCGTTTGAGTGAAGACGAGAAAGCCCAGATGCCCTAAGGTTAGATAGAGAAGTAGGTGAAAATCCCGTTAATGCGGCTCAGGCTTGAAACCAGGTGAGGAGTCCGCTGCCAGCTCCGGGATCTGGGCCAGTTGGTCTCCTCACTTGCTGCTTCTTTTCTCCTTCTTTTTCTACTTCTCTACTCCTTCCCCCTTTTCCTCTTTATCTTCTTCCTTCTCTTATTTTTTTTTTGTCTCTTCACGGATGACTTCCTTCCCTAGCCGACTCTTTTATATTCAAGGTGCTCTTTTAGTTTTTTTTTTTTATTTTATTTATTTTTTTTCTGTAACTCCCTCTTAAATCATCTTGTTGTATGTATATCATTTTTATTTTATCTTGTTCAAAAAAACAACTGGTATGAAACAAATTCAGCAAGGTGAAAGGGCGTGAGAAATATCATGGAATTCCAAGGTTTTCTAGTCTCCAAGTTTATGGCTTCAATGAAACCTTGACGCTAAAAAACTTATCATTTGTACATCCTAGCGAAATCATAGAAAGTTTCAATAAAACTAAATAAATAAAAATTTAATAATAATAAAAATAATTGTGTACTTGTTTGAAAATTAAACATGAAAAGAGTCATAAACTTTCTAAGTTTAAAAAATGTAAAGATGGAGGATGAGGACAATTTCCTGGATATTGGAGAAAGCGTGTCGGGTCTTTTCTAGTTACTGAAGCGTGATAAATATTATAGCTTATCCTAAAAACGTTCAATGGATTTAAAATTAAAAGCTTCTTAATAGGATGCTTAATCTAAATATTATTATTCAAAATAATGGAAATTAAAAGAGCGAAATGTATATATGAAAAAATAAAAATTGAATTTATTTTGGATATTTTTTATTATAAAAAAAAGGGATTGTGTTTAATAGTAAAGGCAGATGAATAATAAATATTAAAAAAAGTAAGAAAAGTAGTGAATAAATTCTAATTTGTAACTGGCAGGATGTTTATATTTCTCCTTAAACGAATTAATAAAAATATTTTTTTTTTTTTATAATCATAAGAACGAAAACAATAGAGTTTATGAAAATTAGGTAACTAAGCCAATAAAAAAAAAATAATTTCTCATATTTTCTTTGTAACAGAAAAAATAAATAAAATAATGACAATTTATACGGCATGTAAATTGGAGAGATGGTGAAAAATATTATATATTTTATCGAAAATTTCATGGTTCAAACCTAGAAAATTTTATTTTCTTTTATAAAAACAGTGAAATAATCACCAGTAGAAAACGCCTGGCTGGGACTTAATATTGTCCCTCACTGTACACAACTTTCTCTTGCCGATACAAGTAACACCAGGTTTTTTCCCACGCATCTAAATGAAATTAAATTAAGAGATATGTGAAAAATTTTTTATAAATAAAATAATAACTTTTAAGCGAGATTATTATATTGATTTGACCGGCCTATATATTATCTTGGGTGATAATGTTTTGAAAATATTTTTTTTTTCATTACAAACTACTATTATTCTGTAAAATAAAATACTCCATATTCTAGAATCTTTTCTTTATTTTTTATGTATAAAAAGAAAATTATTAAAAATATATATGTATATATATTTTTCACTAAATAATATGAAAGTTCTTGGAACAAATAATAATATATCAAATAAAAATATATATATATTGAACTCAAAAAGTTGTACATAAGAATAATATTCAAAACACAACTAAAGTCTAAAGATTCTGGAACTAAACAAAATCTCTCTACTCTACAAAAGAAAACAAAGAATGCATTAATATAATGTTAATAAACTAATTGAAAAAATATAAAAATGGAATTTTAATTAGAATACTTTAAATGCATTTGTATATATAATGAATCAAGACAAATTTGGATATGTAAAACATATTTATATAAACTAATGAATTAAAAAAATAATCAACAAAGAGACTTAATGAATATTTTAAGGATAAATTCAACTATAAAAATGCTGATAAACTTCTTAGCTATTAGTCTTAAAATTATCAGTCGCTCTAAAGTCTCTTTGTATTCTAAAAATTTATAAAATAGAAAATATAGTAAAACCTGTCAATGGTAATCATTATAGTCAAGTGGTAAAATACTAAACATATTTTTAAAAAATATCGAACACATTCAATTTAAATTAATTTAAAAAATATAACATTGAACATCAAGGAATTTAATGGATTTGTTCAAAATTTTTTTTTTTTATATACTACTATAATATATAATTTGCAAATTAATGAAAATATTTGTATGCACACAAAAAAATATATATACTGGCTAATTTCAATATATATAACAAACAGGATCATTGATAATAAGAGCGAATAGTATTTAATTGAAAATAATAATTTTTTTAAACCAAATATATGTATTTATGGTCAACATAGACAGGCAGGCACCATTATCACTGATACAATATAAAAAATTGTTTTGTTTAATTTAAAATATCTTGTTAAAAAGGAAAAAAAAAACAAGAAAAAAGGTAGTAAAAATTTTAATTTTGCCTTTTATTATTTTTATCTTGTTTGGGATTATTTATTTGTGTCTAGGGGAGGGGATTCCACTTTAAATCAATCATGTGCTAAATAAAAAGTGGGTTTAGATCCATTTATAATATATTTATTTATCTCATTTTGCCAACCAAAATTTATCCAATGCCAAATATTTAAGGACAAATGCCGAAAAGTCCCTAGAAATACTAAAATATTTTATTTTTTTTAATCTACTTCCTTCCTATGTGTATACTAAGGGTATCAAAATTAAATAATCCTTGGTTGTCTTAATAGATAATAAGAAGTTCAGAAAGTGACTCTATTAAATTACAATTCGTATGATTATTTCATTGTTTTTTTTTAATAGAAACATGCGTGGTGGTTTAAGCCAAGAAAATTTTCAATTAAGATTTCCATCTCCTTTTATTAATATAAAAACAATGATTGAAAAAAACGCATGATTGGACTTTAATAGTGTCACTTACTATACATGAAAACAGAAAATTTCATAATATTTTAAATACTATGTAATTTACACTATTTTTAAGTAGATCTTCTAATTTAAGACGAAATAAAAGATATTTTATTTACATTTGGTACACTTAGTAAAGAAGCGTAACCAAGGAGTATATAGGGCGAGTTCCATTTGGCAACATAATCTCTATTTTTTCCATAAAAATAAAAAGGTCTAGAATGTTTTATTAGAAATCAAATTCAAAGAGAAAATAAAAGCCTTAAAAATATTTTTAAACATTGTTATATTTAGGCAGAATTACTAAATAATTTATTGTCAATTATATCCCAAGCAAATTTTTAGAAAGTGAATATACCTATATATAGAGTGAGAGAGAAATAGAACATAAAAAATTGTATCATTATACTATTCTTATATATGAATTTGAATTTGAGATCAAAGAGTGACTTAGGTGAATTTTTAAAGTGAAATATTAAAATAAACTGTAAACACGATTTAACGAGCAATATTTATAACGTGGTCAATGTTAAAAACTTTGAATTTATTATTAAAATAATAGACATTTAAATTGCTTAATTTGCGGAACTCTGTTATATGAACGCAGATATTATCAAGTTAAATATCTTGGCTGTCAAATAACACGTTATATCGGTTCACTAGTATATTTCTCTGAGTTATATATATGTATTAGCCAAAATGGCTATTTTTTTTTAAGATTAAAGAATATATGTTTTTAATTACTAAAATAATTAATTCCCTCCCTATAATTTAACCCGTGTAAAAATTTATTTGTGAAAATTTTTTTGTAGTGTGTGCCACCCATTTAAATTATTGAGAAACCCAACACCACGAATTATTCCTTAATTTAAAAAGCTGGGAAGATGGGAGTTCAAAAATTAAATGACAAAACATCGACCTGTTGAAGTTATCTGCACCTATAATCTAATAAAATAGTCAATTCCTTCTAAATTATATATTTAGGAATAGACAATTTCTATTTAAGAAAAAGGAAAATTATCACGTTCCTTCTTTAGATGATTTTAGGAACGTATTTTTTTTTAAATGAAATAGTTTGATAGAGGAAAAAAAAGAAAACCCTTTTTCTTGGTGACCAGAAACCTCTATATGACCAGCTTAATAACAAAATATTTACTTTTGTCATTTAAAAAAAAAATGCTGTTTAAAACAATAGAATGTTTTGGTTTTTATAAATATGTTTTATATATTGAAGTGTATAAACCTTAAATAAACTATTCTTCCACTTGTTGATCAAAATAAATATTCACTGTATTATTAGTTTTTTGATGATCACTCCACACACTACATTTTAAATAAGGGGGCGATGCGTCCCAAACTGAATCCGCTGATGACTTGGGGATGGCTGAAAGGCTTTCCGAATCTGAATCATTCTTAATAGACTGAGATATGTCTTCTTTACTTGATGAAGATGTTGAATAAAATTTAATTTCAATATCTCGATGTCCATTTGGGGAAGTCACAATTTCTGTGGAAACTTCAAGATTTTGTGTTTGTGTAGGTAATGTAATCATAGTTCTAGGTTTATTATTAATTTTTTCATCTGGAGGCTCGGATATTGGTTTAGATTTTGGTTGTGATGATAGCTCCAGAGAGGGTGGAAAAGGAAGAAGCAAGGGGAGGCACGGTTTAGTCAAAAATGGGGAATAACGATGTTCATCAACATCCCAAATTAATCCAGCAGGATCACAGTAACGACATTGACAAACACTAGGTGTAGAAGTTTCTTCTTGTGAGATTGCTTTGGTTGTTCCTTGTGATGTTGGTACACTAACTGGATTGATTGGCTTATCACTAGTAATGGAAGGAGTTACTGGTTGAGGTTTCCTGTCTTTCTTACGCCTTTTTCTAGGTTTAATAATTCTTGGTAAACTAGTTTCAGAAGTAGCAGAGCTTTCATCACTTGTGACACTAAGGGAATCACTGGTTGAAATGATTGATGATAGAGGCAGTGTAACATTTTGATTTTGATTATCACGAGGGGTAAATTTTCGGTTTGTTAGTATCGGCTGTTTTCCTTCGTTAGTAGGTGGTGATCGCCGGGTGCATATAAAATTATTTATATTACTACTGCCATTGTTATTGCCATAATTCCTGGCTACTATGAGCGGAGCGCCTTGTGTATGTAATGCAAGCCGGGAGAGATCAGCGTCTCCATCAGGAATTGGTTTATTAGAACGCCATGCACATGATGTCATTGAAATGAGAGGTACTCCTGTCCACCCAGGGCCAAAAACAACACCAGGTCGGTACGTAGAAGTGTTTGATCTATTGGTTTTACAACTTTGATTGCCATTCTTTACGGGCACGTTTTTTGGTGAATTATTAACACGGGGTGATGAAATAAGATAACTTCCTAAATATCGTTCTACTTCAAGATTGCTCTTATAAGCTGGGCTCATTGTATGAAAACTTAGATAGTTGTCAATTTGTAAAATCCGCCGGCTCAGCCCATCATTGCTGCCGGGGAAACTTCAAGTAACGTGACCAAGCATATGACTGAACTGGTGAACAGTCAGAACTCAACTCTGCCTGTATCGAAGTTCCATAAGCTAAGATCGTGAGAGGCTCCCCCTCCATGAAGCGCAGTCCCCACCATGTCCCCCCCCGCAATACACTAAAGACTTTCTCTCCTCTCCTCTAGCCAGAATCACATCAGAATTTTAATTTAATCATAATTTCTTAATAAACATAGTCTGAATTTCAGTCATTTGAGTTAAATGAGTAATTAGTTTAGTAAATTAAGTTTTTCATTAATGAATAATAAATAAAGAAATATGGGTAATAATTAACAAATATAAATAAATAAAAAAAAAATATTTGGTAAAAAATCAGTCAAAATAATAAATCTTATATTTTTAAAGAAAAAAAAGTCGTCGAATGCTTACCTGGGAGATTTTCTAGCAGGTACATTAAAAGCTTGGCGGTTCCAAAAGGCTCTGTGGTGTATAGATTATAAAGCTCTGGACCAAGGGGGTTTCCTTGTAAACCCAATATTTGGAGATTGAATAATTTACCAAGCTCGTAAGGCAGGACACGAAGGAGGTTGTAGTCAAGACGTAACTCCCTGAATATTAATAAATAAATAAATATTTTATATATATTAAATATATATAAAATACTAACTTCAAATAATATAGATCTCCTAATTCCGAAGGTAGACTACGTAGTTTGTTTTTAGATAAATCTAAAGTGATTAGATTTTTTAATCTTGATATTTCTGGGGGAATATAAGTTAGACTGTTGTCGTTAATATATAAAGAAGTTAAATTCATCCCCCATATCGACGGTGAAATATTTCTTATATTTCCTGAAAAAAAAAAGTATATCAATTATAAGTTTAAAGCAAAAAATATAATATTTATCTGTATTGGACGAGAGAACATTTTTCACGGTAAGAGACAAAGGGCCGCTTGTTCTATATGTTGATTCAATTTTCAATGGAAACTTTCAAGGCTCAAAGATATAAAATTTCCAGTCAAGATTTCCATATTTCTTTATATTAGTTAATGGAAAAAACGCATGTGAGTCCGTTAAATTTGTCACTCACAGTACAGTGAGGGTGTTAAAAGCACCCTAATGCGTTTTCCCATGTGATTATTTCATTGTTTTTATAAAGCAGGATTTATTTCTATATTTGAACAACAAGTTTTCATTAGAAATATTTTTTATAAAAACAATGCAATAATCAAATGAAAAACAGTGCAGCTCTGCATAAATTCTAACAGATTTTTTTTGTTTAAAAAGCCTTATCAATTTGAAGATTTAAGAAGTATAATGCTTCACTCACTAAAAGAATTACCAATTGATTTATTTTTTTTTTTAATATTTATTTAATTTGAATTTCTATTCAGATTTGACTGTATATTACATAGATATGTATTGTTAAAAAATAAAATAAAAACACTTATTGAGCAAAGAAAAATTTTCAAAGGAACGAGTTAGTTATACAATTTGTTTGAAAAGTATTATATTATTACAATATGCCCTTATGTCAATGAGACTGAAATATTTATACCAAGGGATGTAAATAAAATAAAATATTTTTAAATTTTTAATTGAATTTTATAAAATTTAAAACTATTGTCAAAATTTTTAATATGTATATATACCAGTAAGTTCTAACTCGGACCAGTGGCTCTGTTTACCAGCGACGACATCGGCTGTACACATGAGTATGGTTTTTCTCTCAGGATTCGGATGCACAAATTTTGTTTTATAAGACCTGGACATAGTCAGACTTCTGAAATTAAAATATTTATTATTTGTATTTAAGAATATTAAATGTCAACAATAATTAAAAAAAATTAATATGAAAAAATTATTATTATTTATAAAAAATAGATAGTAAATTTTCAAATTATAAATGGAAATAATTTCAAATTATATGATAAATAATAGTTTAAAAGAATATAAAATAAATAAAATTAAGTAAATATATAATAATTCAAAATTTTAATAATAATAATAATAATAATTTAAAAGTAAAGATATATCACTTAAGATAAGTAAGTTTTTTAAAAATAAACATTATGGATAATAAAAATAAATAAATAAAAAATCACCATTTAAAAATAAATGTTCAGATTTAATTCATAAAAAGAATCGTGTAAATATCAAACTTACTATTCGTTTAAATCACAAGTTTTAATCAGTCTTAGGACTCAGTCTCTCTGTTCGATTCAAAGGTAGAAAAAGAAGAATTTCATTTCATATACTCTACTTTTATAAAGCATATTTAAAGAAATTTTGAAATAAAAAATTCTTTTTTAATTAAAAAAATTAATATGATATTCAAAATAAATATATAATAATTATAATTCAATAATATATTAAATAAATTTGCTAATTTTTCTTAAAAAATAAAGCTGAAATTTTTCATTGAATTGTAATGTCTTTTTATTTTTACTTCTTAGACTTTAACTTGACAACTTTTTAACACTTCTTATTTTTATACCACTAATATAATAAATAAATAACTTTTAAATAATATTTATATAAATCGTAAGTATTTCAATTAAATTGAATTTTTATAAATGAAGACCTACCTTAATAATAAACATTTATTCAAATTCTTAAAATTTATTTTAGACTTAAAATGTTTAGAAATGTGTTCAACTCATTTTCATTAAATTCAAAGTTATTATTGCAAACTCGTAATTATGCAGCTCGGAAAGGCACAAGAGAAAAGGCCAAGAAGAAGAAAGTTAAAGTTGAAATTAAAGAAACTGTATATATCCCAAAAAATTTAAGGGATAGAAATAAGTAAGTATTTATGATTACTGTTCTACAAACATGTTTTTAAACCTTTGGGAAACCAGCAAAACTATATTTTTAGTAGAACAATAATAACAATTATTTTTTAACATGATTATATGAGAATATTAACAAACTTTTCTATTATTTTGTTTCTTCATTCCTTAAAAAATGCAAACTTTAAATAATACAAATCAAAATTGTCATGATGATTGAACGATGACATGAGGGTTTTTGTCTACTATCTTGGCTTTGTTCTATTTTATATAAACTTTTTATTCGGAGCGAGACCGGCTAGTACAGTGAGGGTCAATATTAAGTCCCACCCATGCGTTTTCTACTTGTGATTATTTCATTGTTTTTATAAAAGAAATTGAAAATTTTTATTGTAAATTTTCTAGGTTTGAACCAGGAAAGTTTCCATTAAAAAATATATAATTTTTTTTTTTTTAAACAATGAAATAATCACAAGTAGAAAACGCATGGGTGGGACTTAATATTGTCCCTCACTTGTCCCACCTACCCCATGTATAAAGTTTTTATAAAACAAACAGAAACCCGATTGGACTGTCTGCTAGGGTGATAATCCTTAAATAATTCTTTAATAAGCTGGGTTAAAGTGAGTTTTTATAATAGTACTGGATAATTAAATAAGAATAGATTAAATGCTAAAAAAACTGACAGAGTTGACATCAAAAAAACAAACTTAACTACATCAGACAATTCAACTACAACAAGATGACAATATGTCCTCTCCTTTTTCTTGAAATCTAGAATATAATTAATTCTTTGCACACTGGATAATATCATTAGTTAGGCTAGTATCAAAGTACCCGTCTGCTCGATCTTACTCAACTCTCCCCTGTATCTAATGAAAATAATGGATTGTTACATGAGTACCTTTGTGGAATCAACCCATTTTGGCTAAACCTAAATTCTGTCTAATCGGATTTTAGGTAATCCTTGCACCAATATACTGATATCCAATAAAATATACTAAAATATACTGACATCCAATCCACCACCAAACGCCGACGTTATGCTCCGATAACGAAGTCCGAATCTGGGCTGACCATGAGAACGTTATGTGAGAAATCTTGATTGAATCATCTCAAGAATTATAAAAAGTGTATATGATGTTACAATTCTAAGCACAACTGTGCATTACTTTTCGGGTTATTTAACTCAAAAAATGTTTATTTCAGAATTTGAATATATGTATATATCATACCTTGTCTCATTTATGATCATCACCAAAAAACAACCAAACCCAAAACCCCCCCCTCTCTTTCCCTTTTTTTTTTAAAAATATTTTTTTTTTTTTTTTTTTTTTTTTTTTTTTTTTTTTTTTTTCCCCCAAAATATTTTTTTTTTTTTTTTTTTAAAGAAAAATTTTTTTTTCCCTCTCAAAAAAATTTTTTTTTTTTTTTTTTTTTTTAGGAGTCTCACCCCATTTTTTAAAACTTTGTTTTGGGCCGGCCAAAAGGTCCGGCCCCTTTTTGCCCAAACCCAAACCAAGGCCCAAACCCAGATTTTTGGCCGAAAGGCCGAAACCGAATATCGGTCGGTTCCTAATGATCATCCATTTAACCATTTTTGTTAAATGATTATTTTCTCTTTCTTTATAGATTAGTATCACACAAAGAACCTTTTTTACTAGAAGAACTAAATAAATCAGAAGCAAGCGATGATGTTTATATTCTTTCAGACTTTAAAAGAATATTAATGCCTTTTCAAAATGTTATTGAATTGCATAGAGAAACTCTACATCCTACTATGTTTAATGTTACAAACTCACCAGTGACAGTCAAAATACAACTTGATATGTCAACTGAAAAAAAGGTATAAATTATAAAATAATCACATTTTATTTAAATAAATACTTTAATATTTCATATATATTTTAGAATAAATATATTGATGGAGGTCCACAATATCTTTCATTGCCTCATAAATTTGAAAATATAGAAAGAAGAGTGGTTTATTTTTCTAAAACGGATGATGATACAAATCAAGCTCTAAAACTAGGAGCATCCCTAGCTGGTGGAACCGAATTAATTAAACATTTTGAAGTAATAATGTCTTGGTTTTATTATTCTTAATGATAAATCCTTTTTAAATTAACAAACTATTTACAGAAAGGCCTACATTCTTTTCATGATTATCACCATATTATCGCAAATCCGAACATTCTGGTTGAATTAGTATACCTGAAAGGGTTGATGAAAAAAAAGTTTCCAAATTTTAAAGACGGTAAATATAATTTTTACTTTCTCTTATTTTTTTTAGATAAATGAGAAAACTGAATAATTTAAAAAATATTGTGATATTGCATAATATAGTAGAACCTCGATTAGAGAGCACCTCTCCTAACTAGTAATTCGCATAACGAGCAAAACAAATTGTAAAAGAATAACTTGCTTAACGAGCAACGTTTCGCATAACGAGCGGCAAGGAGAGGGGAAGTCCCAGATTGTGCGTAAAATTTATTATTAATTTGAATTTATATTCTTACAGGCAATCTTGGCGTTAATGTACAAGATATGATTAACAAATTTGTTTTTGGAATTCAATACCATTTAAATAGAGATGAAATAGATAAATCCTTTGGATGGGTAACTACATCTCTTGGTAATGTGCGTATCAATTTTCCATTTAATAGTTTAATTTTCATTTATTAAATTAAAATTATAATTATTTTTTTTTTATTTTAGTTAAGTATGGAAACATCGATGCTTGAAAATAATTTAAAAACTTTAATTAATGATATTATTGAAATTCCTATAAAACCAAAAGATAATTTTATTACTGCCTGCATGATACATTGCGAGCCATCAAATGAAAAAATTTTAGTTGATTATGATTCTTTTATTACGAAGAAAGTTGACAAGAAAGAAGGAGAATTTGAAGAAGATTGATTATATTATTTCCTTTAGTAATAATTAAAAAAAGTTTGAAAATAAAATGTTTTATCTTTTATCATTTAGTTTTTAAATCCTTTTGGAAGATGATTTCATCACACTGGCATCAAAATAGACAAATAATACGCAAATTATTTTTCTGGCCAATTGTCCATATGAAAATTAAGCTATTCGCCTAGTCTAGGCCTAATCATAGATAACGTATAATATAGTCTGAGAGAATTAGTCATTTCTCCATCAACCAAAATGAAAAAACTCTTGTATAAATACTAATTACTCTGATTGATTGATATCTCATTACCAGCCAGAATCTCAATATGAAAATTAATATAGTCTTTAATTAAAATTGTGTAATATAAATATTTGTCTATTTTTTGGACTCGTTAAAGATTAAATTTTCAATATCAATGATAATAATTTATGAAATCTAATTGCTTGAAGTTGTGGTTGTGCTGTGATTATATCCCTCTATTGAGGGATGGAGATATCAGATAAATTAGAATGCTCGAGGTTCAATAAAACTCCCAGAATAAGAAGTTTCGGGCTGAATTTATTTGCCCATCTTCAGTTATTGGAAATTATACACATCGCAAAGTGCACATGTGATTGAACCAGAATTTGTCAATAATAAAATTTAATTGATTGATACAAAATTATATGGCTCCAATGCCCAAGATCAGAGATAAAATAATTTATGAATTCTACCAGGATATCAAAAACCCTATTTTCCTATAAACGAAACAACTAAGATTATAAATCTAATAAATATACAAGAATTGCTCGTTTAATAACAATAAGTTCCGGGCCGACTGAGTTGGAGCTCGGTTTTTTTTTTGTTTTTTTCTAGAAAATTGAAAAAACTAAAAAATTACATCAGTAAAGTACTAGTATTCGAAGTTTTTTAAAGACGAGTAGGGATATGGTATCGAAAAAAAGTATCAATACTTTTACTTAATATCGTATCGAAAGGAAAGTATTGATACCAGTAAGATCAGAAGAAAAGTTAAAAAGAATCGATACCAATTAGTTATCGAGTATTTCTTAATATCTTTACATTTAACATTAAAACCAAGAGATGCAGTATAAAATATAAATTCTTTCTATTTTATATTAAATATAAATTAAGCAAAAAAAAAAAAAAGAATCAGTAGAAGGATTGATTCTATATTTCATAAAAATAATTTAAAATACAAATGAGATAAAAAAAAAAATTAAAGATGAGTTCACTTCTTTTTGTCACGGACTGTCCCAAGCCAAGCGAGGGAAAACGACATTTGGCTCAACCTTGAAATAAACCGGTTTGATTGTTGGATCTATTTTTAATTTCAATAATGAAAATAATATAAAAGAGAAAGATAATTTTTTTTTAAATAAAATAAATTGATTACATAATAAATTTTTAATATTTTAATTGAATAAATAAATAAAAATCTGGTGTGACTGTCGCACAGCACACAACTTTCTCTTACCTTTAGGAAGAGAAAGTTGTGTTCTTTGCTTGTCACACCAGATTTTTTGTGTCGACATATATTTAATTTCCGCCGATATATTAGAATTCAAGATGTAAAATTTATAAGTATGGGAAAAAATTTATATTTTGTTACCATAGCAACCATATCTTTATCTTTCCTATGAAATACAAGAGTAAAGTGGTCTTCAGAAGATGTCAATGGCAAAATGAGAATATACATTTTAAAGAGCATCTAAAAAAATAATTGATTTTTGAATTTTAATCAAAATCGTTGGAGCTAATTTTGAGAAAATCGAAAAAAACTGAAAAAGTACATCAGTAAAATACTAGTACTTTTTGGCCGATTTTGATTAAAAGCTTATTTTCACACCCTAGGGGGCTGCTTAACTTAAATATAAAATTTCAACTTCCTATCTCAATTCATTCATGCTTGAAATTAAACACAGACACACATACACACAGACAGACCATGTCGTGAAAACCACTTTTTTGGTTTCAGGGGACCGCAAAACGTGTATATCCATCGAATTTTTGACATGAATCCAATACTTCCTCTCTCTATATATTTGTATATTAACATATACATATAGGTAAGAGAAAGTAAAAATAGTAAAATTACATCAGTAAAGTACTAGTACTCGAGGCTTCCCAAAGATGAGTTCAATCGCACTTTGTTTTATATACCGCAAATAGAAAATATTTAAAATTTGAAAGAAATCGTTAAATCGAATTAAGAGAAAAGTGAAAAAAAACTTAAAAAGTACATCCCTAAAGAACTAGTACTCAAGAGTGCCCAAAGAAGTGACCTTCCTTAATTTGTTTTCTATACCGCGAATAAGAAATATTTAAGATTTGAAAGAAATCGGTAAAGGGAATACTGAGAAAAATGGAAAAAAGTAAATCAGTAAAGTACTAGTACCCGAATTACTCCAAAGATGAGACCTAGCGCAATTTCATATTGTTGCTCTGTTGTTGATGGAAATAGTCTACATTTAAAATTTGAAAAAAAAATCGTTTGAGCTGTTTTCGAGAACTTATGTGCTTACAGACAAACGTACATTGCTCGTTTAATAGCATTAGATTAGATAGATAATAATAGATATAATTTTTCATATTTTGGCGGAGTTCTATACACAGCGCTTTGAGTGCTTTTGACAGATGCGGCCATTTTGGCTGAAAAATCAAATTTGACAATATAAACAAAAGCTAAATTTTTAAAATTAAATATTCAAATAAGATATACCTGAGGCAATAGTAATAAAAAAAATTCTATTGTCATATAATTAAGATGTCAAGTTCGTATTTTATTAAGAAACAATAAGATAGGTTTAGATTTTGATTAAATTTTTAAATTTTTTAGGCGATAATAATGTAATTATATCAAATCTTCAAGAAAATGAAGATATTAATATTATATCATCCAATTTATCCTATTTTGATAACATAATTGGTTTTATAGAAGATATTATTATAGGTATATAAATTTAAAAAGTTATTATTTTTTAAAAAGAAAAAAAATTAGTTTTTAAAATTATAATTATTCTTTTAGGAGAAGAATTTCAAAAAATAATGAAAACATTCCAAGAAAAATATTGGCAAGAATTTGATTTTGAAGAAGAAAACAAATTGTCATATATGGAAATCTATCATAATTATGTAACTCTCAAAATTTTACTAATATTATATAGATATACACTGCTTTGAAAAAACGATCTTTCTAGTAATTTCTTCTCTAAAGAATATAATTTAAAAACACAAAATTACTATATATGTATTGGTCATTCTATAAAAATGGGTTAACTTTGGGGTCGAATTTGAAATGCACAATTTGTAACTTTGATTTCAATTGTTTGTAATGATTTTTGATAGACAACAAGTTTATTGTATGCATATTGTTTATTGTATCTATATAGTAACACTCAGATTTTTTGATTTTTTTTTTTTATATTAATATATAAGCTCATCAGCCTCCTAGCTTTACGGTTGAAAAACTTCCAGGGGACTGACCATTTTGATATAAAACAAAAAAATCTGCTAATTCATGTGGAAAACTTTTTTTTTTCTTAACTTTTTCTATGTACTGATGTTTAAAAAAGTCAATATGTTTGGTAGTCACTGAATTATTTGCAATTACCTAGAATGACCCATATATATACTAAAAAAATCAAAAGCCCTAATTAATTCTTTTGTGTGGTCAGATTTGATTCTTAATCAGATGATAAATAAATGCATTGCATATATGCTTATTGTATTAGAATTCTCGGTATATATATATATAAACCATCTTTAGTGAGAATAATCATATTATTCAGGACCTTCAAACTATCATTATCTTAGCCTCCTATGCATAAAATTAATATCAATTTCAAGTGATTATATAGTTGAAGAATTAATTATTTGTTTTTATTTTTAGATTGATACATTGGAACAATTTTTGGAAAATTCTCTAAAAAAAGAAATGAACAACTTCTCTCTAACATATTTCTTGGAACAACTCAAGTATAAAAATATTTACTATTTATTTATTACTTGATCATATTATTGTTAGATAAATTTTCAAAATACAATAAAAAGTCAAGTTACATGAACCCTAGAACTTTTCCAAAATGTAAAAATAGGACCAAAACAGTCTAGTTTTTTATTTTCATAAAAACATTGATTTGATTTTTTTTTTTTTTAATGATTTATTTATTTAAAAATTTTATATACATTATTATTTAATCTAAATATAATCATTTTTCTATTATTAAACATCTTAATTTTTTCCTAATAATTTAATTAAATTAATTCAAATAGTTATTCCTAAACTTGAAATATTTTTAGGACACATCAGCCTGATGTCACTGGAGAAGTTTTTGAATTTCTGTTAACTTTAACTGATTTTATTACCTTCAAAGAAATGATGCTGGATTATCGCTCCGTGAGTATAGGAAAAAATTTTTTTTGATATATATAAACTAACATTTTCAATTAACATTTATCAATTTTTTATAGGAAAAGGAAGGAAATACTCTCAAATTTGATGATTTAATTATAGTTAATCATCTTAAATAATTCATATATCATAAAATTATGTTAATTGACAAATGGAAATACTTAAAAACTTTAGTCCTTTTATAATTATTTTAAGCAAAAAAAGATTGTCAGATGAACATGACAATTTGACATATGCTTATTAGATTGATGCTAAAATAATTTATTTTCAAAAATTGTGATTCATTTGGCACCGAAATTTAAGTAAGAAAACTATGTTTTTTTTACTTTCTCTATTCTATATACAGTATATATATATAGAAAGTATTTTTATACTTATTTTGAAAAATGAGGAATTAATTTTAAGTGCACAGAATAATACTAAAAGTTGTAACACAGTTGTTAACACACAAGTTGTTCACACTTTATATACGAATTTTTCTTTCTGCACTAAATACTTTTAATTTGTCATTCAAACAAGAGTCCAGAACGGATTTGTATGCACCGATTATAATAAAATTTCGCATCTACAATTAGATAATCATAGGCTGCCGAAATCAAAGGCTTCGACCGGGGCAGCCCAAGAAAATCTAAAGAAAGGAAGCAATAGAGATCAATATTAAAATAAAATCAAGTAAAAATTGCAGTCGAGAGAAATAAATCAATTAAAATGTTTTTGAACAAAATTGATGGTGGAACACCCCGGAAAAAAAAATCACTGTTGAACAGTGTTATTTATGGAACAGTTTTATTAAGATATCATAATTAATTGTAAAATTTATTTTGATGATAATATGTTTACTACATTTTATATTTATGCACCCGGGTCTCAGCGCCCCTTGACCTGCTGCGCCCCCCCCCCGCATTCCGGGGATGTTATTTACGCCCCTGATTTTTTGTTTTTATTTTAACGTTCTTCTATGGGTTGCTTCCAAATGGTTTTCTTGGGTTGCCTCGGTTGCCTCCGTCAGAACCCTTTGCCTTAATATCGCCTCTTATGATTGTCAAATTGTATGTCAGGTTTGTTGTATGACATGGATCAGCAGCTAAAGGTCTCAAAGTAAATTGCAAGATAAAATAATTATGCTTTGAGATTATGATAAAATGAACATGTGATGATAAAATGTATGAATATTGTTCCATTTTATGATGGAACTAGAGGTGGACTAGGGGGGGGGGCACTGGCTAGCATTCGTCCGTGAAAAATAAATAAATAAATACAAACTTAACCCATTACAATAAATCACGAAAATTTTTTTTTGATTTTCTATAAAATTAACATTCTGAATTGTGAGGAAGTAAAAAGTGAAAGATGCTGAAATGATTAATAAAAAAAAGTTTTCATTATTGGGGTAAAACTACAATATCCGGACCGGATGTAACGCCAGTGGATGAAACTATATAAATAATATACCTATTTTTTGTAAGTTAATTGAGTCTTGAAAAATGTTTGTTACTCGTAATTTCATAATAAAATTTTTTATTAAACTGCTCTTTTCTTTAGCCTATTAATAATTTATTTGTAACATTCATTTTTTATTTATTTATTTTCTCCAATCCCTCTACAGAGATAGATATTTTTCTGGATTAATAGTAGTGCATATTTGTATATAATGAATAAATTCTAAAAATAAAACTCAAATTGAAGTCGTCCCCGTCCATACGAAAAAATGTAGAATATCTGATATTATATAAATATATATATATAAACAAATATTTATTTTCTTAGGAAATAATACTCCCTTAAAAAGTTTCTTAAATAAAGATCGGAAAGAAAAGAAATATCTTTATCCAACTTTTATTAAATTTTCCGACTAGAATGGCTTTAAATTATGTATCAAATGCTATTTATTTTTATACTGTATTTCAATTTAAACTTTGAAATTTTTTTCTTTATTAAATAGGGTATATAATATTTTGTTCATTTATATTTTGTATTATATATATAAATAAATTTATTTTTGTATGTTACTTAAAAAGAGGTAAAGAAAGTGGCTAAAGAGTTATTTATATGAAATATAAATAAAAATAAATTAATAAACCGAAAAAATTGGATTTTTAATGAAAAAAAAAACAAACATTTTTTGGCACAAACTTTAATTTTTTAATATACAAATAAAACATCCTAGTTTTATTTTTATTTTTTATTTTTAAAAGTTAAAGTCCTGAATCTGATGATGAATACACAAAGTGTCCGAAATGATTGTTAAAAAAAAAATACCATTATTTGCACCAAAAAAATATCTTGTTTTTATCACAACAAAAAAGGTGTAAATCACTTAAATAATTCCAAATTTGTGGGTTTTTTCAAAATAAATTGGAAAATTGCAGATATTATATATAATAAATATAATTATATAAAAATAAAAATACAAAAAGTAAAAAAAAAATTAAAAAAAGTTGAATACAAAAAAGATCATTATTCCATTAGACCATCAGACATTATGAGATTGTACATTTGCTTGAGTTTGTTGCTTTATTATTGGAGTGTAATTCTGCTTTAATTTGACCAATTTTATATTTTTTCAACATATTCTTGGCATCGTGAGAATGACCAATATCATCAAATTCTTCAGATGAATCTTTTCCACAGGCATCTAATAAAATTTCTGGCCCTCCAGGATGCTCTTTTAAAAATGTTGTAACATCATAGACATTATTATGTAAAACAATCCATGCGGAATCTAGAGATTTATGTTTTGAGATCTCGCTTAATTCATAAATAACAGAGTTTTCTTGCTCTTGAGACATGTTTTCTGATTGTAGACTCATATTGCAGCTGTAAAATTTAAAAAACATTCATTGGTATAAATATAGGGTAGGTGGGGGCATAGACACGCATTTTCTGTTTTTGACAATTTGAAAAAAACTGGGCGTAAATATTCGCCGTATATTGCAGAAAAAATAACGTTCAGAATCTTGTCTTTAATTTTAGAGTTATTCTCTTGTAGCCATTTGTAAAAAAGATATTTCAGGAAAAATAAAATAAAACAATTGCGTGATTTTGCCCCCAAGGTGGTTAATCACTTTATATCTATGAAAAAAACCTGTGAGTACCTTTTCCCTGAGCATGGTTTTGCCCCCAACTAACCTACTAGTTATAATCAAAGGAAAAGCTCAGTTTCTTATAAATTTTGTCATCGAATAGAATGCTTTCCTTCAATTATATCTAAGAAAATGTACTAAATTTTTTTATTTAACTAGAGTAAGGAATTGAACCAAACATTTGCATTTTCTAATTTTATTCAAGTGTCATTTTGGCAATTGTTAAACGTTTCCAGTGAATAAGTGAAACGTTTCCAGTATATATATATATATTAGGAAGGTTCTTATTTAGGGTATGTTCGAATTTTTTTTTCACTATAGTCCTAAATCGGTTCCAAATCTATAAAAAAAAATTCAGTTTTAGCTCTTAATTTTAATAATAACCTTCCCCCCCCCCCCCCGATAGCCAAAGTTTTTAATGGAAACAACATAGGAAAAGTTCTGTTATTCCTTTGGAATTTTTTACCTCATGAACTAATGAACACACGATCGTCGACAAATGATAATTCTTATAGCTCTACAAAAAAGGTCTATTATGATTTTTTTGGTTCAAAAGGTATTCGAGGTCAAAATTGACTAGAACTTTGATTTGAAAAAAGGAAAGCCCAAATACCGAATCAATCACAACATCCAAAGCGACTTAACCCTAGAAATTTTATCTTTAAATACGCGCAGTTCCAGATAACTTCCAGTATATATATATATAAGATTCCGATTAAATAATTTACCTTTAGTTTCACAAATACGCAACTGTTTAGCATATACTCATTATTTTATATCATATAAACCTAATATGATTAGAAACCTCACAAATATGAGATGAGATAGATGGATCTGATTATATTTTGACGTTTTGCAATGTTCAAAAATTATTACCTACATGGTTATAAATTTTTTTTTTGTTGGTTGATTATATTACCTAGTTAAAATAGTTTTAAATTAAATGTATAATATATATATATGTTTGTAAAGAAACAATACTATCTGTCTATATAAAGAAAGTAAATTCAATTAATTGTACTAATTAAAAAAATACCTAAAATGTTTTTAAGTGAATGGTTATTTTAATAAAATAATATACCTTTTAATGTAAATATTCCTTTTTTTCTTATCTCCTCACTTTCAATTAGGTGTAATTTGAAAATTCCTAAAAAGTATGACAGTAGAGTAAATCCGAGAAAATTGAAGTTAAACAGAGAGATATTTCCTTTTATTCGTGACAGAGTTGAAGTATGTTGTTAAAAAATTAAAAAACAATGCAAAATGATAAGTTCCTAAAAATGTTTAATTAAGAATAACACAAATGCCCCAAATAACAAGGAGAAACCATAAACATTTAAAATTGAAGGCGCGTGGTTCAAATTTATTCAACTTCTCAAAATTCTCTTCATTCTTTGATTTTAATTACAAAATTCTTATTTCTTACAAAATTTGACATCGATTACATATCGGTATCATATTTATAATGTTTTTTATGAGTAACAATTTACTTTATTTCAAATCTTTTGCACTAAGATCAGGGTTGAATATTTCAGTCAATTTTGATAAAATCTTTGGAAATACATAAGCTTACCAAAAAAAAGAAAACACTTTTTAGTTTTAGGCACTTTATTGTCTTCAATGCTCGTGAATCATCAAGTCAATGCGAGTTTTATTTTGTAGAGGACAATTTCCTGGCTGCCTGTTCATTTATTGTTAGATAGGTAGTGAACAAGAGAATCAAAGTTTTTTATTTTTCATATGAATGAATCAAACCCGTCCCATTAGCATATTGTATTGATGGTAGATTTTCATACTCAATTGAAATATTTATTTTAAGTTAATTTTTTAAATTTTTTATATATAAGTTAAAATATATTCTTTTTTTTAGAAATAATTCAAGCAATAGAAGCATTGGATTAAGCTTTGGGTCTGATTTTTTAAGAAAAATCTTTAATTGTTTATTATGGAAAATTAGAATTCCTAAAAACAAATTGTTCTTTTGCTATTTTTAATTGTGGGGACTAATCTTTTAAATTTCCTTCTTTTGTCTAAAATCTAGTTTAAATGGAAAAAATATTTACAATCACTTTAATTTTAATGAGTTAATTATTTTTTGGTAGGCATTTTAAAAAATTCAAGAGATTCATAGTTTATTTATTAATTATTGATTTGATAAGCTAAGATTATAAGTATAATTTTAAAAGTCCTCGCAAGATTGCAACACAAATCAGATATTTTATTCTAAGTTCCGGGTTGACCGAGCCGGAGCTCGGTTTTTTTTTTTCTATAAAATTGAAAAAACCTAAATAGGGAAAAGAAATTGTAACGAGAAAACTTGCTCCTCAATGGAAACATCAATAAAAACACCAAAATAAGAAATAACAGTTCAATTAATTAAATAAAATTAATAATAATCAAAAATTAGTATTTTAATTCTTCTTCTTCTTAATCATAGCACTGGTTCAGTGCGTTGTGACCCGAAAGGAGGAGCATGCGTGATTTTTTCACCGATTCCCTCCATCTATCGCGGTCCGAAGCCAGACGAACTCTCTCCTCGAGGCCCATCCCCATAAGCTCCGCACCCGCGTCGATCCAGCGTTTAGGAGATCTTCCTCTTCCCCTTTTCCCCTCAGGTTTGCCTTGGACGATTAATCTTTCTATGTTGTTTCCCCTGGTGATATGTCCGAAAAAGGCTAGTATCCGGCCATCAACAATAGAAGAAAGACGCTTTTCAGGTTTGATAATTTCCAATACGGAGTTGTTCGTTCGTCGTGCTGTCCAGGGTATACGGAGCATGCGCCGCCAGCACCACATTTCGAAAGCGTCTATTCTTTTCCTATCATCCGCTTTTACAGTCCAAGTTTCTGCTGCATATAAGAATATGGGAAACACCAGGGATTTTACCAACATAATTTTGGTTTTTAATGTTATCCCTCTATCCCTCCAGATCTTCACTAATTGGGCCATGGCGGATTTTGCCAGCTGAATTCGTCTTCTGATCTCTTGACTAGACCCTCCTTTGTTGTCAATAAGACTCCCAAGATAGATAGTCCTATCAACAACCTTACAATGGGCAATTTCAGCTGGGCAATCTTGATTGGATTTGTTGACGACCATTACGTTGGTTTTATTTAGGTTTATCTTCAAACCATATTCTAGGCTAATCCTCCGGAGCTTATCAATGAGTTCTTCTAGTTCGTCCTTGCTGCTGGCAAGCAGGCCGTATCGTCAGCATACCGTAAGTTGGAGATTCGCTCGCCTCCTATTGCAATCCCACCCTTCCAATCATCCAAGACAATTCTCATAATATATTCACTATATAGGTTGAACAATAGTGGTGAGAGGATGCATCCCTGCCTAACTCCCTTCATGACTTGGCAGGTCGATGAGAGACATTTGTCGATTTTTACTCTTGCAGCGCTATTAGTATATAGTTCTCTGATTAGAGAAATTAGATGCACTGGGACCCCCAAATCCAGGAGAATATCCCAAAGTTTATTCCACTTGATATTATCGAAGGCCTTAGAGTAATCGATAAAGCAAATATAAAGAGGAACGTTGAATTCTCTTGCCTTTTCCATAATTTGTTTGATGTTTAATATTTGTTCTCTTGTCCCTCTTCCTTTAACAAAACCAGCTTGTAGAGGAGATATTTGCCAAGAGATGTAGGCATCCAAACGTGATTTCAGGATATACATCATTATCTTGCTTGCATGCCAATGATAGCAATTAGTCGATAGTTGTTGCAGTCAACAGTTGCGCCTTTCTTATGTAACGGTATGAAAATAGAAGTGTCCAGTCTTCGGGCATGTACTGTGTTCCAGATCCTCTGCATAACAAATGGATCACCTTGATCATCCTCATCCATTATTTTTAAAGCTCACACTGAGATATCTATTCCTGGCATCTTTCCGGATTTCAGCTTGTTGAGAGCAGATTTAACCTCACTAAGTAGAATATGGGGTTCTTTTTCCATAGTAACATTGGATGTGGATATTGTAAGCTGATCTGAATACAGATCTTCACAGAAATCTCTCCACACTGCGATACCTCATCTAGTGTAGTTGTTATAGTGCCATCAGATTTACGTAGGTTCCAATTTTTAGGCTGAATTTCTTGTTATTAATCTAATTTTCTTGAACATGTCTTTACTTTCGTTCCTATCGCCATGTGCTTGTATTTCGCTACACATATTTTGAAAGTATTGGTTTTTATCTCGCGAAGCATTGTCTAATTTCTACGAAAGATCTTTATACTCTTTTTGTTCATTTATAGAATTCAAACCTTTCATTTTGAGTAACTTCTCTTTCAATTAAATTAAAAGTGGGGTCAGATATCCATGGTTGCTTCCTATGTGGAGCAAAGGGTTGTGTTGAGACAAGAGAACTGACAACTATCTCCCTAAAGGCAGACCAATATTCATTAACTGTTGATTCTTCACAGACCGGCATTTGTGTGCGGAGTGCTTCGGTGACCGAGCTGTTAAAAGCGTTTTATCATGAATTGTTGGCAAATATTTGTGTTTTCTTCTGATTGGGACTTGGTTTTATTTTAAATTCGCTGCACAGTAGCTGGTGATCTGATCCGCATTCGGCTCCAGGAAACGTCTTAGTGGATCTGATAGAACTGCGCCATCTTGACCTGATCAGAAAATAGTCAATTTGGTTCCTAAATCTATCTCCTGGTGACTTCCAAGTGAAAAGACGACGAATGTGTTGCTTAAAGACTGTATTCATGATAGTAAGATTATTGTCTAAACAGAAGTGTATCAATCTTTCACCTCTTTCATTCCGTTCTCCTAGTCCGTATTTGCCAACCACTTTTCGTAAGTGATCATCATCTGATGTACCACCTACTTTTGGTTAAAATCTCCGATTACCATCATAATTTCACGATTTGGAATTGATCGAAGGGTTGTTTCTAAGGTGCATAGAACTCATTGACGAAATCGTCTTCATAGTCAGTAGTGGGGGCATATACTTGAACTATAGTACTTTTAAAGGTTTGCATCTATAGATATAACAATGATGCGGTCATTTACAGTTCTATAGCCTAGCACTGAGTTGTTAATTCTCTTTGATACCCAAAATGCCACCCCGCCTTTATGATTATCATCCGAAGAGGAAAAATATAGAATTACCAGCCTGTGTTTCAAAATGTCCGTGGCGCGAAATGGGTTTCCGATAATCCACAAATAGCGATATTATATCGCTCCAATTCAGACTCCGGACAGATTTTCCGTTTGGCGAGGCCTCTCACATTCCAAGTAGAAATTCGCGAGTTTACGGTATTTTAATAATAGAATTTAAATAATAGGTATTTTTCTACTAATTTGTCTTATTGACATTATTAAATTAAATACATTGTAATTATTGATATAAAAAATTAAATTTACAAAATTGCACATTAATTAAAATTAAAATATTCGTAGAGAGATATATTCTAAATCTGTAGGTCCTGGGTATGGGCGTAACTAGAGAATTTGGCTGGGGGGGGGGGGGGGGCATGGGACCAGCTATCCTCCGGAGGGCCTGGAAAGCCCCATATTTTCTCATTTTTTCTTGGGGCAGGGAGCTTTCTGGGGGGCCATGCCCCCCGGCACCCCCCTAGTTACGCCCATGCCTCCTGCTCCCCTACATAATATGTGGACAACCCCTAAGGTATTTATTTAAAATTTATATAATATTCGTTTATTTAATAAAAATTGGGAGTGCGGAGATTGCTAATAAAGAGAAAAAAAAAAAAAAAAACTGAAAATTTTATGTACAGATAAAAGGGAAAATTTCAGAGAATATAGAACGATGATCCTTTTTACTATCATTGATTGGTTGAGCGGATGGTTAGATTAAAGAAAAAATATATTTTTAATTATTCAATTTTAGTTCCATGTGAACTAGGAAATTCTAAACTCATTACAAAAGATCCGATGCGATTTGGATGCGCCGTTTCCGAGTTATAGACAATTGATTTATCAAAGTTTTTAGAGGGATAAAAACAATACTTTCTCTCTATATATATTAACATATATATATATATATATATATATATAGGTAAGAGAAAGTAATAGAGTTGTCTTGAAAATTATAATACAATACGTATACAAAGATGCAAATGAAAGGTTTAGCCCATGTGCATTTGAAGTTGAAAAATTTATGACCGATTTGTTTATTTATATTTTGTACCATGGCAACCATTTCCTATCTTTCCTATAAAGAACAAGTATAAAGTGGTCTTCATAAGATTTCAATGGCATCTCTCTATATATTTCATATATAGGGCAAGAGAAAGGAAAAATATATATATTTTTTTAATTGAGCCGATTTTTTCAGTTCGGGGAATATAATAATATATTTTTAATTTTATTGCTTTTTTAATTGATTCTAAGAAAGCGTGACGTCAGAGCATATTGTTTGCCTTGCAGACGGCTTGTACTTGAGCTGAAAACAGATGATTTAAGAAAGTATCTCTTTCTCACTTGCACTCACAGTTTTCGTTCTCTTTCTACTCGATGAATAAATCACAAGGAAAGCAAATTAATGTATCATTAATGATTCTCGTTCTTTTGAAAAGACTAGTTATTAAATGCTCTCAGACTCTCTTCTACTATCTAATTTTCTTAAAATAACTAAAAATAAAATAAATAGAAAAAGATTTAAATTCTGTTACCATGGCAACCATTTCTCCTATCTTTCCTATGAAGAACAAGAGTAAAGAGCTCTTCAGAATATTTCAACGGCAAAATGAAAATATACATTTTAAAGAGCATCTAAAAAATAATTGATTTATTAATTAAAAAAAAAAAAAATCGTTAGAGTGAATTTTGAGAAAATCGAAAAAAACTGAAAAACTACATCAGTAAAGTACTAGTACTTTTTGAATGATTTTGATTAAAAGCTTATTTCCACGCCTCAGGAGGGTGTCTAACTTAAATATAAAATTTCACCCTCCTACCTCAATTCCTTCATGCTTAAAATTGAACACACATAGGCAAGAGAATGTAAAAAAAAAAAAAAAAAAAAAAAAATTGGGGGCCGTGAGTTTAACAAGCACTGAACTAAAGATCTAAAGGGATGGATTTTATTATTTAATATATTTATGAGAAATAAGCATATCTTTGATTGAAGACAAAATATTTTGAAATTTTATTTTTTCTCAAAGGATTGAATTTTTTATAGATAAATATGCAGTCTTTTATTCTTATAGTTAAAAAAAAGTTTCGAATAGAATTTTATAAAAGCATAAAAAGATGAAATCAATCAATTTGGCAATTATTTCAAATGCTGGGAGAGCATCAATTTTTTTTTTCTAATTCGATCGGCGCCCAGAGTGCAGCCAGGGAGCCTCGCTTCACTCTCGTCTAGGCTTTTCTTCTCGCGCAGATTCGCTTTTCAAAAACTCGCTATATCTCTCTTATTTTTCGTTGGATTCGTGGAAAAATGCAAAACTGGTCTTTTCAATCAATTATAAAGCTATGGACATTTTTTTATTTAGCTACGACCACATAAAATGGGGGTTTATTAATTGCCTTTTACATCTTCAAATTTTAACTGCCTCTTTCATTTTATAATTATCCTAATTTATTGTTTTATAATTAAATAAAGACATTTAGGCCTTGATATTGATTGAATAACTTAGTATATAAAATATTCAAGCAAAAACAATCAAATTTTAGTCCCAAAACGTTCTGAAAATAGTTAAAAATCGATTTCCCAAATTTATTTTGACATATTAATTTTTACTTCTCTTAAAATTCAAAAATCAATTATTTTTTTGATGCTGTTCTCATTTTGCTTTCAAAATTGTTTGAAGACCACCATGGGCGTAACTAGAGAATTTGGCTGGGGGGGGGGGGGCATGGGACCAGCTATCCTCCGATGGGCCTGGAAAGCCCGATATTTTCTCAATTTTTTTTGGGGCAAGGAGCTTTCTGGGGGGGCCAGACCACCCCGGCACCCTCCTAGTTACGCCCATGAAAAGGTCAGAAGGATCTTAATAGTTTAAAATATTTTTATTTGTGAGAATAGGTCCATTTTGAGTGGATACTAACGGAAGAAAAATAAATTTTTTAAATTATATCATTGTTAATTGTTAAGGCCAAAGCGCCTTTAACACCCGTCTCAGGAAGAAAAATAAATAAATCCCACCTCAATAATCAATCAAAAGTTAGAATATATTTATTTCCTTTATTAAAATAATTTTTTCATATTCATTTTTTTAAATTATTTGTTTTGTTTTTTTCTTCTAATTTGATGAATATAAAAAAAAATAGTTTTATTTTTATTTCTGTCTCTAATAGCTTCTAAGAAAAGATGACGTCACGCGCATTGTTTGGAATCCGGTTTGTGTGCACTAAGGACTGAGACTCAGGATCTTATAGCGACTCTCTCCATCTCACTCGCACTCATTACCTTCGCTTTCTTTCTATTCAAATGCCATTCCAGAGCCTCCACAATATTTGAATTTTTGCTTTTTCGAGGAGGGGACGTCTTTTAGGCCCCCTCCCCCTTTAGGTTGTCCCCTCCGTGCTATTTATACTAATTTTATGAAATTTGTTTGATTAAATTAAGGATTATTTTCATTTTATCAAAATGGTTTATAGGATCGACACCAGGTGGCAGCACTTGCCGGCGGTGCCTTGCAATTATAAACAATATTTGCTTGCAAGGCTGTCTGTCTTTATTCCAGTCCCTAAAGAAAAAAAATAAATGAACTAAAGGTCTAAAGGGATGGATTTTATTATTTAATATATTTATGAGAAATAAGCATTTCTTTAATTGAAGACAAAATATTTTGAAATTTTATTTTTTCTAAAAGGATTGAATTTTTATAGATAAATATGCAGTCTTTTATTCTTATAGTTAAAAAAAGTTTCGAATACAATTTTATAAAAGCATAAAAAGATGAAATCAATCAATTTGGCAATTATTTCAAATGCTGGGAGAGCATCAATTTGTTTTTTCTAATTCGATCGGCGCCCAGAGTGCAGCCAGGGAGCCTTGCTTCACTCTTGTCTAGGCTTTTTTTCTAGCGCAGATTCGCTTTTCAAAAAGTTGCTATATCTCTCTTATTTTTCGTTGGATTTGTGGAAAAATGCAAAACTGGTCTTTTCAATCAATTATAAAGCTATAGACATTTTTTTATTTAACTACGACCACATAAAATGGGGGTTTATTAATTGCCTTTTATATTTTCAGATTTTAACTGCCGCCTTCATTTTCTAATTATCCTAATTTATTGTTTTTTAATTAAATAAACACATTTAGGCCTTAATATTGATTGAATAACTTAGTATATAAAATATTCAAGCAAAAACAATCAAATTTTAGTCTCAAAACGTTTTAATGTAAAATTTTAAAAATTAATACTTAAAAATTTGATTTATATTTTTATTCTGGCAAACAAGTACAGAATACGCCTTTAAATTACCGAAATTAAGTAAAAATAGTGTACTGTGCGACCAGTCACTCCAGATTACCCCCCGAGCAGCGGCGTAACTAGCCTTTGAGGGCGGAGGGGGCGAAGCTCAACAGGGGCGCCGTTTTTCGTTCGACCTTTTTTTTTTTCTTTTAGTATTCGAATCTCGTTCGGGTTTTTTTTGTAATTTTTTTCCGGATTTGTGATATAACACAAATCTATTATGAAATTTCAAAATAAAAGCCGTAAATTTTGGGAAAAAGCAGCTTAATGCTCCTGGGGGGGGGGGGGGGCCTCCCTTCGCCCCCACCTGGATACGCTACTGATATTAACATATATATAGAGGTAAGAGAAAGTAAAAAATTTTAATTATAAAGCCTCTATATACGTTATTTATTATTTTTGGAATTAAATTTATTTAAAATAGTAGAATTCAAGTTGTAATATAATTTTAAAAGAAAACAATCAATTTTTTCAGACAAACGATGAAAAGAATATGATAAAATCACATTCACTGGACTATATCTTGTTAGATGCCGTAGGGCGCCTATGCCGGTTTTGGAGGGCGCCAAGGGCTCGATGCGCCTGGGGCGGGGGGGCTCGCGCCCCCCCTCGCCCCCACCTAGTTACGCTACTGCCCCCGAGAAACACCTCTGGATCCGCCACTGGTCTATATAGTCAAAATACATTATTGACAGAGCTTTGTTTTGATTTGTTTGTTGTTAAAATGAAAGTCATTGAACAAAATTATAGTAACCCCCCCTTAATTTTCCAAAAAAATATTGTTTGATTTTTTTAATTAGGCCTATTTCATTTGTTAGGAAATTATAAGTTAGCAATAAAAATAAAAAGAATTGATAATAAAAAAAAAAAAAGTGCAGGAGATGGATTTGAACTGGCGAAGTTTGGAATAGTGAGGATGGAAAAAATAATAATGTCGACCACTTTATCGACTCGGCTAATATTAGAATTTTTTGAAAAGAAGAAAATAAGGCCATATAAGAAACATTGAATGTATGAGGAATTAAAAAAATTTTAATATTGTACATATGATATATCATTTTTTATTAGTTTTTATGCAGATTAATAATTTATAATCAAAATTTCCAAAAGATGGATAGTTTTCGAATTATTCAATGGGTAAACGTCAGATTGTAAATGCCTTTATGTAATTAAACCAAAAACTCTATATAACATATGATACATGTTATTAATTCTTGAATTTCTCCTGATTCCAAATAACTAAACATCTTTTAATTATATGATCTAATTTTAGAGATATTGATGATCAAAGTTATGCTTTTGGGCCTAACGGCTTGATCACCCAATTCCATATTATCGAAAAAGCATATTATTTTAGCATTTTCTGATTAAAACCAAATTTTTACCAGAGATTTATAATTAAAAAATGAGTATTTTTCTAAAGTTTCATTGAGATTGGTAGAGAAATAAATAAAATATTGACTATTTTGTAAATTGAGTTTTAGAATTCGGGATCCCAGATTGGTAAAGCCAGAGCGCTCGGTGCACCGAGCGCTCTAGGCTTCGCATCCGAGATCCCAATTCTAAAACTCAATTTACAAAATAGTCAATATTTTATTTATTTCTTTACCAATCTCAATGAAACTTTAGAAAAATACTCATTTTTTAATTATAAATCTCTGGTAAAAATTTGGTTTTAATTAGACAATGCTAAATAAGTTTTTTCGATAATATAGAAAATTGAGTGTTGATGTCATTAAGGTCGAAAATAGCTCGAAAATAGACTTAACTTTGATCGCCAATAACTCCCAAATTAGATCATATAATTAAAAGATGTTTAGTTATTTGGAATCAGGAGAAATTCAAGAACTAATAACATGTATCATATATTATATAGAGTTTTTGGTTTTATTACATTAAGACATTCGCAATCTGAACGTTGCCCATTGAATAATTCGAAAACTATGCATGCTTTTGACATTTTGATTATAAATTATTAATCTGCATAAAATATACTAAAAAAATGATATATCATATGTGCAATATTAAAATTTTTTAAATACGTCTTTTATTCAATGTTTCTCACATAGCTTATTTTTTCCAAATTTAATTAAAACCAATCGGTGGCTGAATTGGTAAAGTGGTCGACATTTGTATTTTTTTTTCATCCTCACTTTACCAAACTTCGCGAGTTCAAATCCACCTCCTGCACTTTTTTTTTTTATTCTTAACTGTTTTTTATACCTCATGTGAGGGTGAGGGGAAGCTGGCGTATTAATTTTTAAAATTTTATATTCAAAATAAAATTTAATTTCCAAAAAAAAAAATATTTTTCTCATATCTCGGGGAAGGGGGAGGTTATTATCTTCTTTACTCCCCCCCTTGTATCCGCCCTTGATATAGGCCTTATTTAGTTTCAGATTTTCAATTCCTTGAAACTTTATTTTACTTTAGAAAATATAAAATTTTTGAGATGATTACGGCGCTACGAATTTCCTTTTTCAGTATTATAATAGTACTAGGACCTAATCTAAGGAGTAAGTGATCTTGCAATTTGTACTTAATTTAGAAAATATAATATTTTTTAATAAATTAAATTGACTTTGCAGCTTCTTCGCCGTAGACGGATGGTTGGTCAAATAAATTATAAAAACATTGTTTCTATTTTAAATTTAGTTATTATTGGTCAACTGCCTTGTACAAGTATCAGTTTCGATGCATTCATCATCCTCAGGACCTATAATTTAATATTACATTCAAATTTTTAATATTGGGTTTTATAACAAAACGCTAATCAAAATGTTATAAAACCCAATATTTAAAATTTGAATGTAATATTATTATAGGTCCTGAGATGATGAATCATCGAAACGACTGTACAGCGTTGACCAATATAACTAAATTTAAAATAGAAACAATGTTTTTATTTTTTGACCAACCACCGTCCGTCTACGGCGAGAACGCAAAGTCAATTTATTGATATAAATCTCGCCTGATCACACATGAATATTTTTTAATATATTTTGACTATAAGACTATATATAACAAATTTAATTAATTAATTGTTAATATTTATACAATGATTATCAATTAATAATAAATATTCTTAATACTTTTTTTTTAAATTTTATTTCTTAATAAATTTGTATTAAAAATATTATGGTCTTTGTATTAGGAGTGAACAGGAGAATAGAATAGTAAAGGAGTGTGTTGGCGCTAAAAAAAAAATAACCTCCTCTCTGTTTTTAATCTCCGGGTATTAATCATTGGAAATTTATCATATAAATTATATAAGAAAATCTTTATAATTGAATAAAATATCTGATTTGTGCTGCACTCTTGTGGAAACTTTAAAAATTATACTTATATTTCTAAAAGTCTCCACAGGATCGCAGCACTAATCACTGAGTGATATCCTCTTAATTTATATGATTTCCGATCTACGGGTATTTTCTTTGACAATTCATCATATAAATTCAAAGAAAATCTTTCTAATTGAATAAACTATTCAGGGAGGTATTTGATTTGTGCTGCACTCTTGTGGAAACTTTAAAAACTATTCTTATAATTCTAAAAGTCTCCACAGGATCGCAGCACTAATCAGCCTGAGATCCTCTTAATTGATATGATATATTTCCAAATATATATTTTATACCCGGAGATTAAAAACAGAGAGGAGGTTATTTTTTTTTGGCGCCAATACACTCCTTTACTATTCTATTCTCCTGTTCACTCCTGTTACAAAGACATAATATTTTTAATACAAAAATGTATTTAAAAAAAAGAATGAAGAATATTTATTATTAATTGATAATCATTATATAAATATTAACAATTAATTAATTAAATTTGTTATATATAGTCTTATAGTCAAAATACGTTAAAAAATATTATATTTTTTAAATTAAGTACAAATTTCAAGATCAATTAGATTAGGTCCTACTACTATTATAAATAATACTGAAAAACGAAATTCGTAGCGCCGTAATCATCTCAAAAATTTTATATTTTCTAAAGTAAAATTATTATTTTTTTTTTTAATTAATGACCTATGGTCCCACCATTTAGGTCAACATCACCAAAGTAAAATTAAGTTTAGAATAAAATATCTGATTAGTGCTGCGATCTTGCGGAGACTTTTAAAACTATAGTTATGAACACTCCTCTTTGCTTTTAAGATCCGGGTAGTTTCAAGAATTGTTATCATTGAAATTGAAAAAAAATATTGTTTGGTTGACAAAATAAGATTTTTTAAATATTGGCCTAATAAATTAGAAAAAGCATGAAAATAGAACAATTATATAGTAGAGATTGAAGTTTAATTTAGGTTGTATATATATAGATTATATCTATATTATCTATGCTCCATATATAGCCATATATACACATTTTGTAAAATATATTAAAATGATATTTCAAATTCTAAATTGCCGAATTCGAAGCGAAATTCGGTTTCGGTCGGACCCTAGTAAAAACCTCGTGCAGCTCACAACTAGGTTTTTGTTGTGCGCCTCCAGCCCAATTGCGCCCGTGGCGGGCACCTGTTTTGTCACGCCCTCGTTACAGCCTTGATTCTATCTATGTATCTATTTTTTTAATTTATTATTTTATTTTTAAAAGAATAGAGATTAATGAACATAACAATATAAATATTATATACAAGTCGTCCCCGCCCGCCACTTAAATTTTCGTTTTAAGTCTTTCTTTTTGTAATTGTCAATAATAATAAGTAGTGAGTTTCTATATTTTCTGTACGAATAAAATTTTATGAAATTATTCTTAAAGATAAAGAAAATTATTATTATTTTTTTTTTAATTTGCTCAGGGGCCCACAACTTGTGAAAAAAAACATTCTGCCGACCCCGCACGGCGGGGGAGAAAATAACTTTTTTTTTTGTAATTGTTAACTACTTATTCGCGGACTTCTTCTTTCTCTTATTTATTTATCGACGTTCCACACGCTGGTTTTTCAAGGCCACCTACCAGTTCTTGGTGGCTTTTGCTGTCAGGCCTCCAGTGAAGGCGCTACGAGAAGCAAGCGCCTCTCGACAATGGCATCTGACCGCCTGGATGCTCGCCCAATTTTTTTTATTCCTCTGTTAATATACCCTTATACCCCTGCCCCCCACTGAGAATAAGCTGGCGCCACTGCATTCGGGGGCCTATGCTGACTAGGGGTGTCCGATTATGGAAAAAAATCAAAATGCATAAAAAATTTCGTTTCAAAAATCCACGGGACGTTGCCTAAATAGAGCGTGACAGACAGACAGACGAACATTAGCGAATCTATTTATATAATTCGCTAATGTCCGTCTGTCATGCTCTATTTGGGCAACTTCCCGTTGGAATTTCTAAACCAAATTTTTTATGCTTAAAGAGGACCTTCAAGGGATTGCAGGAAAATTTCATCCCGACCTTCCTATAACTTTTTGAGTTATTAATTCCCAAATTTACGATTTCTCCCATAGGAAATGTATAGAGAACCATTTATGTATTCTTTGCATTCAAGGGCGGTCCCAGAGGGGGGGGGGTCAAGGGGGTCGTGACCCCCCCAAAATCTTTCTTTTTTTTTTAACACACACTTTTTTCCCACTCACTCTCCCATTCACACAATCTTTTCGGCAACTTAGGCCATTTAAGACTTAAACGATACTCATATTTGATTAATATATATTTATTGGGGTCCAGGCCCATTTATTTATACTATAAAAAAAAAAAAAAAATCAGTGACCCCCCCCCCCAAAATGTAAGGCTAGGACCGCCCTTGTTTGCATTTGTGTATTCTATGAACGTAAACAAATCTTCAAGCAGTCACTGGATTGGAATATAGTAATAATAATTTTTTCATAATTAAGAAAAGGCGAGGGTCCGCCGTGGGCGGGCCCGAGCCTGTTGAGGGGGCAAAAATAATAATATAAACATATGAAGAAAAATCAAAAGGGTTTACTTATAAATGCAAATATTTTATTATTCAGTTCAATTAGAGGAATATTTTGGCCACCTTAAATAAAAAATATATATATTCTATTGCTAATATATACAAATAGATACAAAAAAATCTGGTGTGACCGCACATCTCACATCTTTTTGAATGCTGAAGGGAAAGTTGTGTCACAATCATACCAGATTTTTTTTAAATAGAGCATCTAAATGTAGATCCTCTCTGAGCCTTAAATTTAAATGCTAATAATAATATTAAATCACATTTCCATTGAAATGGAACACCACTAACAAATGACTATTATTTGAAAAAGATTATATTATATATACATATAAATTATTATTTAATTGCGTAGAATTGCTTATATTATAATTTTAAATACAAAGTTCTTGGTCTGAGAATACTCTCATTCCTTCCTATTCACTCTGATGAAACTGTTGATGGTGTCGAATCATTTTTTTCTTTGTGTAATTGTAACTTCATATTTTCCAATTGTTTTTGTTTTTTGTCTTCTTCTGAAGGACTCTGCATAGTTTTGATCTAAAAAATATAAATACTTATTAGACGAAAAAAAAAAAAAAATTGAAAAGGAGCTTATTTGGACTTTTCCTCTAAAAATCTTGATCCGAAAAATATTATTTCCGAAAAAAATGTTTAAAATGATGTAATTTATCGTATGACAAAAATAGAGATTTTTAAAATTTTTAAAAATAAATTTTATATAGAGAATAAATGGAGAGTCTCAATATACATAATCAAAAAATGGCATGCATATTGGGCAGTGGAGTATCTAGAAATGTATTATTATTATTTTTTTTTTTTTTGGGAGGGGTATACCGCGGGGTTTGGGGGTATGAAATAGCCCTCAAAGGAAAAGGGTGATCCGGGGGTCCTCCCCCTGTAAATTTTTTATATCTAGAAGCATTTTTAGACTATCTAAACAATCCTAAAATAATTTAGAGTTGTGTTAAAACTCTAGATATTTTAGATATGTAAAATATGTACAGTGAGCGCCACAATTAAGTCCCCTCCTGATAGCTATAGCCTTAAGTAAATGGGATAGTTTATGGTATATGGTGCTTAATTGTGACGCTCACTGTACAATTTAATGTGACATTTATTACCAAGTTTATGTAGATAGGTGCCCGTGACCCATGGTTTAGTGAGAAGAAAAAGACCTTATAAAATTTTAAAAGAAATGTAAATAGTACATGAGCAATTTCTAGTTTTAAATGTAAAACTATAAACAAATTTTTTCAGATTTATTCTTTTCACTTGTAGGGGCCCCTCAACTCCCTAGATACGCCACTGATATTGGGGCAAGTCAATAGAGGCGCTTAATTTATTCATTCATAAGATTGAACGATCCTGGAGTCTTTCTTGGACTCAAGTGCGCCAGTAACTTGAATGGGGGCTTTTCCGTTGGGGATTTACCCCAATGATAATGAGGGATGATGGACTTAATTATAGAACACCCAAAAAAAAATTCGGATAGAAAGGGAAAATATTTGGTTGAAAAAATAAGAAAAAGTTATACAAATAAAATAATGCGGTTGAAAAGCAATAAAATTCATAAAAGAACAAAATACCTTTTGTGGGGTTCTGGCTTGCGAGAGTGTATTTCTCCATCTTGTCAACCAAGAATTAATTGGAGAATTTGATTGCCTTTTAGGATATTCTAAATGATTCTTAGATGGTGTTTCAATGTATCTTCTTCTTTTGTTATCAGAATTGGTTTCAGGGCTTTCTGTTCCTAAAGCTTGAGTATTCGTTTGTGGACCCAACTCTAAAACAATCTGGGCATCTGCATGTCTGCCTAATGAAAAACCAACACCGAGTCTCGAATCCGTTCCTGAAAAAATAAATAACGTCAAAGAATTCAATTCAATTGTTTCTTTACCACTGATTTATACCGAGAATCCTCACCCCTTCTCTACTCAAAAATCAACACAAATATTTATAAAAAAACATCTAAAAATAGAATTTAAAATCTGAAGATCCTGGATATGGATTTAGATCTAGATCTAATTTTTGAAAGTCGGATCAGATTGGAGATTATGAACTTTACACTTGCCGGATTTGCGGATCAGATCGCGATCCCTTTTTAGTTGATTTTGCCCATCCCTGCTGCCAGACAGCTTGGAATATTGCAGTAATATTGCAGCAATATTACCAATCTTGTACAATATTGCGGCTCAAACAGCAATATTTCAACTGAATATTGCCGCAAAATTTCTGTAAGTTACAAAAAGACGGGGACATAGGAATATTGCAGTAATGTTGCTGCAATATTCCCTGTAAGGTTAGCTTGGAATATTACCGCTGCAATAATGGCAATATATGCAAGTTTTGCAATATTGCAAGCTATCTGGGCATATATGTATTAGAACAGGGGTGGCCAATCCGCATGCGGCCCCCCTTGAAAATTTTTCCGCTTTGAAAAAAGATGGAATTTTTCAATTCACGCACAAATAGACTGTAAAATATATCGTTTAAGGTAACAAATTTACGAGATAAGTTTGTATTTGATTGGGCAAAAATTGCGCCCCCTGGAGTCGAACCAGGACCTCCGGGCGGACTACCTTTATCCTAGGTCGCCGGCCCAATAAACACAAAATCTCGCATCCGCCTATTATACTAATGAAATTTAAATATTTTATAATGACAAAAATAGTGAAAACCATATTAAAAAAATATATTATTTTTTTATTTCATTTTTAGTGTTATATATATTTCTTTTCAATGTACAGTGAGGGACAATATTAAGTCCCACCCATGCGTTTTCTACTTGTGATTATTTCATTGTTTTTATAAAAGAAAAATAAAATCTTTATTAGAGATTTTGTAGGTTTGAACCATGAAAGTTTCCATTAAAATATATATAATATTTTTTTTAAAAACAATGAAATAATCACATGAAGAAAAGGCATGGGTACTTAATATTGTCCCTCACTGTCATTATTATTATATTATCTATGTTTACATGTAAGAATAATATAACATAGAGATACTTAATTTATATGCGACCCGCGGACTTATTTATGCATTTCCAAAGTGGCTCGCAAGATCATTTGGTTTGGTCACCCCTGTATTAGAATCTAATACATGTTCAACATTTAATAAATAGATATTATTGTCCATGAATTTTGAAATAGTTTAATTTTTTTGTGCCCTATTTATCCTTCATACCCTCTTATAAGTCTATTGTATGTAATCCACAGAATGAAAAAAATTCCTAAGTTAATTTTTAATATAAGTTAATTAATAAGAGATTTATCGATTACCTTTCAAAATAGGCGGAATATTGAAATAAATAATACTAAGGATAGACGCAACATCATCAGGGATAACGAGGCATTGTGCTTCTGAAATCAGAATAAAACAGAACTTTAAGAATGTCGCTTGGTTAGGTAGGTGATAAATTAATTACCTCTAAATAACAGGATCCCCAATACCATCCAGTGAAGTAACATGCTTCCTCAGCAAGGTATTCTTGGCCACTGGCCGCCACACACGTTTCTTCTTTTTCTAGGACACAAAGAGAATCCAGGCCAACTCGTAACTTTCCCTTTTGATTGAATATCTTAAAAGTACATAATTGCAATAGCTTAATGCAATCATCATTAGATAGTGATTTTTTTTATCTTATTGTTAGGATGTATCAAATAATAAATTATTTAGTTGTATAAAACTTTAACTTGTTATATTTATCTATATTTGGGTGAGAATTAATGAGACTTGAAATTTTAAATATATAAAAAAAAAAAATATATATAATTTTAGAAATGAAACTTAAGTTTCAGATTCCTCAGAAACGTTGCATCCCTTGCAATCATAACCCGCTTCGGGGTTGAGCTAGTGAGGGGGTCAGTCCAGTGAATTTGAATTTTCTTGCACAAAGAGGTCACAAGAAAAAAGCGGCTGTCGACACGACTAAACTCAACAATCGAAAATCAGTTACAAAAAATAAAAAAATCTGGTGTGACTGATCTGACAAAACACAACTTTTTGTGTGCTGTGCTTGTCACACCAGATTTTTTTGTGTCGAGATATATTTAGTTTCCGCCGATATATTAGAATTCATGATGTAAAATTTATAAACATGGGAAAATATATATATTTTGTTACCATGTCAACCTATCTTTTCTATGAAGTACAAGAGTAAAGTGTGCTTCAAACAATTTTGAGAGCAAAATGAGAATATAGATTTGAAAGAGCATCTAAAAAATAATTGATTTTTGAATTTTAATCAAAATCGTTGTAGGGAATTTTGAGAAAATCGAAAAAAAAAAACTGAAAAAGTACACCAGTAATGGAGGATACTTAACTTAAATATAAAATTTCAACCTCCTAGCACTTTTCGTTCTTGAGATATTTTGTTCAGAGACACACAGACAGACCATGTTGCGAAAATCACTTTTTTGGACTCAGGTGACCTAAAAACGTGTATATCCATCAAAATCTCGACATCGAATTTTTGACATGAATTCAATACTTTCTCTCTATGTATATCTTACATATATACAATGTATATATGTCTTATACATAGGTAAGAGAAAGTAAAAATTCATTATTTGTGATTAATTAGACTTTCACAATTTATTTGAGAAAATTAATTTACTCTACAAATTGCGATCGCTTGACTTTTTCATTACCTATTTAGTCCTATATATCAAATTTATATGTAGGAAAGTAAAATTTGATCAAAATTTATACTTCGGTCAAGGTCATATTTCCCATTTACTCTAATTTGCCCTATTTATTTTTTTAATTACCAAATGACAAGAGTCCCTGACACCTAATATTTCTCAACATTTTTATAATAGGCCTACATACATTAACAACTTACTTAACACCCCCCCCCCCTCCTCTCTCTCTCTCTCACTTCTCAACAAGTAGTTACCCCCATCAGTGTCATGTCCTGACTTCCATCTATTATCAACATATTGAAAGTCATTCTCAATTTATTTGTCACCCTCATCGCCCAAAATAATTTTTGGGCCCCATCACCAGGGTGGTAAAAAAATAGAGAGAGAAATATAACAATTTTAAAAGCTGTTATAAATTATATTCTTAAACTCAGTATAAAAAGGAAGTTGCTTCCGGAAGTTCAGATTGTGTTGACAGTAGTAAGAAAAAAATTTTTTTTTTTTTCGCAGGATCTTTAATACCTTGGCGACCGAGCGTGCACAGCTTATTTCAATTTCGACCTCTATGGGTCATCATCAGGCCTACAATAGAGAACAGAGATATTCTTATTTTTTTATAAAAAGATCAAAGTGGAGACAATCAGCGGCGTAACTAGCCTTTGAGGGCGGAGGGAGCGAAGCTCAACTAGGGCGTCGTTTTTTAAGTTGTAATATAATTTAAAAGAAAATTATCAGTGTTTTTGGACAATCTATGGAACGAATATGATAAAATAAACCGTCCCTGGGCTATATCATAGATGCCCTAGGGCGCCTATGTCGGTGTCGAGGGGCGCCAAAGGCTTGCCTGGGGCGAGTGCCCCCTTTCGCCCCCACCTAGTTACGCTACTGGAGACAATGCCTATATATGTGATAGATTTACTTTGACATGTGCCTTTATAGGTACTAAAATGATTTTATGTAAAAAGGTATTACCATGGTCAATGCTCTGCCGAATTAAAATCAATTATCCCACCCAATGCAACATATACACGGAACACAAGAGAGGCATCGTCCCAGCATCCTTATGCTGTTCAGATCACTTCTAACAGAACTAGTCAATTTCATTCTTCCTTTGTCCCATGGCCTCCCGTGATTGGAACAAGGCATCTTCTCAGTTCCCGCAGTTGAGTTCCCCTTTTGTTTTTATTTTTTTCCTGGCTGCATGTGACCACTGGTCATTATAGATCTTCGGACCTTATGCACCCATTCCAAAAAAAAAAAAAAAAAAATGTCTCCACTTTGATCTTTTTATAAAAAAATGAGAATATCTCTGTTCTCTATTGTAGGCCTGATGATGACCCATAGAGGTCGAAACTGAAATAAGCTGTGTACGCTCCGTCGCCAAGCCCTAAAAGATCCTGCAAAAAGAAAAAATCTCTTTTTTTTCTTACTACTGTCAACACAATATGACTTCCTGAAGTAACTTCCTTGTTATCCTGAGTTGAATGATCCACTGGCCGTTTCTACTGATTATATTCATAAATTTTTTTTTTTTTTGTAAGATGGGGAAAGATTCTCCGGATCGTTCAAATCCTTCTTCCCCCTCGTCTAGGAAAAAATTTTCTGCCTATGATTCTGATCAGTATTTCCAAAAGTAATTTAAGTAATTAGCATTGTACTAGAAATAATAATAATATTAATATGATTTAACATTTATTTCATCGAGATTTATATAGTGGCGTATTCAGGGCCCCTCCCTCAAAAAAAGTATTACTACTTAACAGGGAGGTACTACTTAAGCTGTTTGAGGGGAAGTGTCCTCAGTCTTTTGGCTCCCCTCCAACTGAAATCCTGGTTAGTCTACTGTCTTTTTATGATATCTTCTTCTTGTCTTTATATGATATCTTCTTCTTGTCTTCATATGATACCTCTTCTTTTTTTGTCTTCATATGATATCTTCTTCTTCTAGTCTTTATATGATATCTTCTTCTTTGTTCGCATTAATTCCGCTGTACGGGATCGGCGTACCGCACTCTACTCTATTCAAAACAGCTGTATCAGACAGGCCAAGCTCGGTCATTATAGTGAATGTCTTGATATTATATATTTAGGGGCTACAATTATTTTTTTTACCAATAAATATACAAATTCAAACACATATGCTGGATGAAGTGCTCTAGGTCATTGTGTCGTCTTTATTTATTGATTTTTTTTTTATAAATATTAACAGAAGACAGGTTTCTATAAAGATTAAATAAAGGAATAATAGATGAATTAGAAAATTTGACCTTTACTTAAAAAAATTGCACTACTTTAAATGTTAATAAATAAATAATAAATTTATTTAAACATCCCACGAACAATGTGTTAAATAAATCAGGATATTTTTATAGAATACTTATATGAATTTGAGGATGCCATCTTCTACGACTTCTTTATCCCTCAATTGGCTTTTCTTCTTCTTCAACTATAAACAAAACATCAAATTAAAAAATATATAAAACAAAAGGGAAATATAAAATAGGCTAAATAAAAAAAGAAATAAAACAACTTACCTGATTAATTTATGCATATCATTAACATAGATCTGGGATTCTGGAAATAAAGATAAATCAGATAAATAATGTCCTGAACTTAGCTAATTTTAAATTCCTAGACTTCGGCGCGGACAAGATGGCTCGGATTTATTCTGAACATAGAAACTATGAATTCAAAAGCCCTCCAAATGTCAGCCTCCCCCTCCTCCGCCACAGAAATGTTATCAAATTCAACAATTCAACCTGTATTTAACCTCTTATATTCCCTGCCTCTTATTTCGAAAAATATTCTCTTTAATAGTTATTAAATATATTGTTTTGTGTTATATATTTATAAAATATTACTTATTATTAATTGTGATTTTTTATTTATTGTTAATACTCATTTATTCAGGAAAGGATGTACAAATACACGAAGCATAATTTCTCATCAATGACAAAATATCTTTCAAGTAAAGAAATAAGAAATATATTTCTAGAATATTTTCTAGAGAGAGAACATAAATTTATTAAATCAAGTTCAGTTGTACCATTTCAAGATCCCGGCTTGCCATTTGTTAATGCTGGAATGAATCAGGTAAATAGAAACAATTCATTAAATTTTACATAGAGATTAAATTGAATTTTTCATTTTTAGTTTAAATCAATATTTCTTGGGAAATCTCCAATCACAGTAAATAGGGCAACCAATTCTCAAAAGTGCATTCGAATTGGTGGAAAGCACAATGATATCAATTCAGTTGGATACGACACTTATCATCATACATTTTTTGAAATGTTGGGAAATTGGTCTTTCAACGATTATTTCAAAGTATGTATTACATTTATATACCCAATTAGAGATAAATTAGCAGTAATAATACACTTTCAAGATATTTTCATCAAAAAAGCCATATAGAATATAACACTTTCCTTTTATAACAAACACATTTCGTATATATATATATATACATGTATATTTTTCCTATTTTATTAATAATTAATTCTGAGGACAGAATTCATGACTAGAATGGTATAATTATTTTTAATTCTATTTTAAATTTATTGTAATTATAACAAGATGTATTCATTGATATGTATTTTTGAAGAATAAATGGGGGACTAAAGAAAGACGAATAAAATTTGGTCTGAGTCCCCTTTGACTTTGACATCCAAAGGCGTTCTTTTATTACTTGCTTTCTACAATCAAATTGTTTTAATATTTATAAATTGTTATTTTAATTTAAATATTTCTCTGTTAAATATGAGGTAAAGGAGCGGGCAGCCAGGTAGTTAATCTCCACAAAATGAATCTCTCTTTTGAGGAAACAGTTTCCGTTTTAATGAAATAAAACCATCATCAGTCCATTTATCGAGCTGAAAGCATTGTAGAATTAGAAGAAAATAACAAAAAATTATTTGAATATTTACAAACAATATATAACTGATACATACAGTGTGAACTCAAATGACAAAGCATTGAGTCATATTGCTGAGTTGTCAGTAGATGTGTATTATACATAAATTATTTGTATAAAATACAAAGCAATGCAATTCAATAATTTAATAATTGTATTCTTTAAAGTCAGAATGAGTGTGAAAATTCACCATATTAAGGCTCATTAGGAGGGGCACAGAGAGCAGTTAGAGCCCAATTAAATATTTCTATTCTATTCTATTCTAAATAATCTTCATTTTCTTTTTTTAGCTGGAAGCCTGTCAAATGTCGTTAGAACTCTTAACAAAAGTATATGGATTAAACCAAAATCAGTTGTATTTTACTTATTTTGGAGGAGATGATCGACAAGGATTGAGTCCAGACACGGAAACTAAAGAAATTTGGCGAACCCTTGGGTATTTACAAAAAATTAATTAGCACTGTTTATTTTTATAATCTTATTTATTTAACCTTTTGCATAATTGGTACTACACCGGACACCGGAGAAGATATATTTTGACATCTGAAACCATTATTTTTTGTAAAATCATAAAATTATAACAGGGACAATTTTAAAAAATGAGAGATATTTTTGAACTTTATTACGTTGCATATATTTATTTATTGCTTCATTTATAAGGTGCTCGTTTCGAAAACCCGTTATTAGCCGATTCAGAAGCTGGTTATTCTAGGCGGCAAGAGATGGCATTAGTTCTAGCAAATCTCAACAACCAATGTGACTTAACGCGAAATCTTGTCTTAGCACATATATAAATTTATATATATATATAGATAATTGACATCTACCTCTTTCCAATATTTAATTCTAATTTGTCTTTATTTTTTAGAATCAAGGACAATAGAATTCTACCTTTTGATATGAAGGACAATTTTTGGGAGATGGGATTAACAGGGCCCTGTGGTCCATGTACAGAAATTCATTATGATCACATCGCTGGAAGAACCAACGCTCAAGCTCTAGTCAACCAATCTTTAAAAGATCTCACGGAAATTTGGAATCTTGTCTTTATTCAATATAATAGGTAATAAAAATCTTCCTTATTTTTATAATAATAAAATTGAAAATTTACATAAAATGTAAGGTCAAAAGTCAAATCTTTTTTTTAACAAAAAATTTTACATTAATTAAATATGAAGATAGGGGACAGTCTGGTAGATTTTATTGAGAAGGATGAAGTTAAATAAAAATCTAGAGTTGATTTTCAAGGCAATTTATTTGGATTATCTCCTTCCATTATAAGTCAACGTTTTGGAATCCGAAAGACTCCTTCAGAACCATGCGGGATCAAGAAAACAAATTTGCCCTCAATTTTGTCATTATTAGTTGCGATTAAATACTCTAATAAACAAGCCTTAAGTATTCGTATAAGACCGTATCCCCCAAGCTTTAATAAGACCCGGAATGAGATAATCCAAATAAATTCGCCTGAAAATCAACTCCAGATTTTTATTTATCTTCATCCTTCTCAATTAATTACATACCTTCTTTACATGATTTATAAACTAGTAAAATGTTGCTTTAAGGAGGTTCGAAACTCAAAACTTCTCTCCAATGTACTCTTGACTCCAATTATTCATCCAATTCTCATTCCAATTCCCTCCCTTTCTAACTTAGTGAGATCTATCTTAACATTATCCACTCAAATCTTCTCTGCTCTTTTATTCTGTGAGGCGCCAGTTTAATCATATTAGGGGAGCAGGTGTAATAAAAATCTTAGAAGCAAAAGAAAATTAAGATAAAATTGCAAATAAATTGAATAAATTTTAATTGAAGGGTTTGGTATATTTTTTACAAAAATTGCATGGAAAAATACTCTTACTAATGGCGCAAAAAAGAAGCATCTACAATATGAAATATTTCATTTATTCTAATTATTATTTTCTTCACCTTTCAGTGGTTACCAAATTAATTTTTTGTCAATAAAATAAAAATCCAGCTGACCGTTTTTTGCACCAAACCCTTCAATATTTGGCATTTGGAAGTGTGTTTTTGAACAGAAATTGAAATACGATTATATTCATCGAGGGTATGTTTATTCAATTAATTTTTTTTTTATTTTGAGTTTCTGAAACTACTTAAGTCGTGTTTACAAAGGAATATAAATGTAAAAAAAAAATTACAATAAGTAATGATTCACCCAATCAAACACAAAGTGAACTCGTAAATTGTTACTTATCGTAAACGATATATTGACTGGCTTATTTAGTCTTCAGAGCGTTGTTTGAAAAATCTCTAATTATTTTCAAACAAGTTCTACTTCGAAAAAAATTTTTTCATTTTTTTATTTTTTTATTTTTTTTTTTTTTTAGAGAAAACTTTTAAATTAATTATTTATATAATATCTCGTAAGATTACTTTTTGGCTTATTATTAGAGGGGGGGGAGGATTCCTCTCGCTCTATAGTAGCGATTAGGGCGGTGCAAAATAATTGATTAATTATACCTATCTTTAATCGATTTTGGCAAAATAATCGATTATTTTTCATAATCGATAATTGATTATTTTTTTCCATGATTGAATACCCCTAGTAGCGATGTCCCTGCTTCAATATAAATTTATATATATGACCTTCTAATCTTCCCTCAACATATCAATATTTTTACATTGTTAACTTTTATAGTTTTCAAAAATAAATTTATAGATTATTTTAACTAACAATTTTCATTTTTAGGCTGCCAAATGGTGATTTAATTAAATTAGATAAAAACTTTGTTGATACTGGAATGGGATTCGAAAGACTTGTGGCAATTTTACAAAAACAAAATTCCAATTATAATACTGATTTATTTATTCCATTATTTAAAACAATAGAAAAAGTAAGTCCAATTTAATCTTTATTAAAATTATTAAAAAAAAAAAAATTTATTAAAATATTCATTTTCTTTTTAGATAAGTGGAGTGAAAGAATATGAAGATAGATATGACGAAGAGGCACATCTTCCTCAAGCTTATAGAATTCTTGCAGACCATGCTAGGATGATTACTATTAGTTTAGCTGACAGTATGCTTCCTGACGAAAAGTTGGTAATTTTATTTAAAAAAAAAGAAAAGAATTTATTATTATCAAATAATTTTAATAAACTTATAGCCATAGATTGCGAAAAGTCATGAGAAAAGCTTTTTTAATTAATGAAAAGTTTTTCAAGAATTCTAAAGGTCTTGTTTTGGAATTGTCTAATCGTGTTGCTGAAATTTTAGGAGAAGCTTATCCAGAAATTTATAAAAATTTTAACAAAGTATGTGTGATCTTAATATGAAAATATAATTATAACATCATTAATTTTTATTGATATTTATATTTTTAAGGTAAAATTATTAATTGAACATGAAGAAAGACTTATAACAGAATTAAAAAAACAAACGAATTATGATTGGAAGAAGTTAATATTAAAAAATCCAGAATTAAATTCTTTAGATATTTCTACATCACCAGGAATGATTCTGGGTTTTAAAAAATTCAAGAATTTCTTAGAGAATCTGATGAAAAAGTTATGCCTCCGGAAATCGCTTATCAATTAAAAAATATTTGTGGAATAAATCAAGATGAAATGGAATTGCTACTTAATATCAATAATATATCTATTGATTGGGAAATATTTTCGCAAATAGAGAAATCTTCTAAATTAAATTCCAAAGGATCATATTCCTATAAAAAAGAATATTCAAATATTTTAAATCAATTGAAATTGAATTCAATACCAGAAACAGATAATTCCCTAAAATACACTTATTTTTGTACAAATAATAAATATATTTTTCCATCATTAAGATGTCGAATTTTAGCATTTATTGAAAATGACAAACTTGTTTCAAATCCAACATCAAAAAACTTTTCCATTATTTTGGATTCAAGTAACCTTTATTTTTCTTCTGGAGGGCAAAATTCTGATCGTGGACTTTTATACAAAGATTCTCAAAAATGTTTTGAAATTGAACATGTTGAAAATGTAAATAATTATATTATACATCACGGACATTTAATAGATGGTAAGTGTTTAAAAATGAAATTCTATTTTATTAAATGTGTTTATTAAGGCTTTTGTGGTTTGAAATATTATTATTAGGAGAATTTTTAATTATAGATCACATTTTTGTATTAATTATTTATTAAAAATAATAAATACTGTACAACGTTTCGACTGCTTATTCTGCAGTCGTTATCAAGCAAAGTGCACTTGCTCCGATTCAAGTGATTCACGTGAATCACTTGAATCGGAGCAAGTGCACTGTACTTGATAACGGCTGCAGAATAAGCAGTCGAAACGTTTTACAGTATTTATATTTATAATAAATAATTAATACAAAAATGTGGTCTATAATTAAAAATTCCCCTAATAATAATATTTTATTAAACATTTTTTTTTTCAAAAGAAAACAATATAATTTTGATTATATAAAAATAAGAATATGTTTTATATTTTTAGAACTTTTTAAAAATTTTTACTTCTCTTTCTTTACAGTCTTTTCTATTAAATATTATTAATTATTAATAATTTCATCTTTTTATTATTCATATTTATTTACAGGTCAATTAAATGTTGGAGATATAATGGAATTGAAAATTGATGAAGAAAAAAGATTAAGAAATATGCAAAATCATACAGCAACTCATTTATTAAATGCAATTCTTCATAATTATTTACCAGTAACATGTCAAAAATCATCTCATATAACCGATAAATATTTTACATTTGATTTTGGTGCATACGGTAAAAAAATTAATATTAATGACCTAATAAGTATCGAAGAACAGTTTAATACTCTCATAAAACAGAAATGTCCTGTCATTAGAAAAGTAATATCTCAAGATGAATTTATAAAAGAAGAAGGCTTAATTATGATCCCGGGAGAGACTTATACTTCCGATCAAATTTCATTGATTGAAATTCACAATCAGGGTGACATTTATCGGTATATATCATTTGAATTTTAAATAAGATTTTTTTTTAAATTTAATAATAATAATATTTTCAGTGAACCGTGTTGTGGTACTCATTTATTTTCCACTGATCATATTCAAGATTTTAGTATTGTTCACTTCAAATCGGGTGGCTCAAATATACTTCATATTCGTGCATTAACAGGAGAGGAAGCAACAAATTGTAAAAATATTGCATCATCATATAGATCTCGTTTTGAAAAACTTAGTGAAGATGCCAAAGAAAATAAGGTTTTTAAAATCATATTTGTTAATAAAAAAACATTCTCATTATTATACTCTATTGTTACATCAAACTCCTTTATTACGAACGTTTCGGCCAATTTTATTTTGCCATCTTCAGTTGTAAAATAAGAGTTTTTAAAGAATAGAATTATTTAATAAGCCAGTCATTTATAATAGCATATGTATAAAACAATGCAAATATATTTGAAAATATAACAACTCTATTCTTTAAAAAATTCTTATACAATTGAAGATGGCACAATAAAATTGGCCGAAACGTTTTGTAATAAATGAGTTCGAGTTTGTATCAATAGAGGCTTCCTTGATTCAGTTCTGTTATTTTCTTCATTAATACATATTTTATTTATTTTTAGTATTTTGTATTTTATTATTAATTAATACGACGTAGTATTTTTTATGAAATATGTCCTAAAAAATGTTACTTGCACAATTGACAAAAAAAATTATATATAATCTAATGAAAACAAAAAGCTTTAATGTTAATTTTCTCAAATCTCGGTAGCTGGCGCTTGACACACCAATGCGTAACAGGGTCCATTTAGCCCATATTTTTAAAAAATTGATGCGATAATTTTGCACAGCAGTCCAGTTGATCAAAAAAAAAAAATAAATAAATGATAATTTTTCTCAACATTTCGGTTATCTCCCCGAATTAATGTGGACATTTGCTCTATCATCATTGAAAACTCTTTTTTTGTTAAAAAAATGGGACTAAGAGTTTTAAATGATGATGGACATTAACAACAATGCCTCTCTTGGTAAAATTCTAATTTTAATAGTTGTGCCAACATAAATAAATACTACTAAAATGTAGCATAATGATCTCTGCTTTGCGTAGTTCTTTATCCCTCACCTAGTCTTATAATATTAAAAAAAAATGATGTATAGTGGAGGCGAGATCAAATCACATCCTAAGATATTTTTATTTTAGTACTTCTTAAATTATAAATAAATGTTTTATTTTTTTTTTCAGCCTTTTGAGTCAGAATTTAAAAAATTGTGGAAAGAAATAGTGGATTGTCAACAATTACCTTTTATAGAGAGAGAACAATTAATCTCAGATATGCAACCATTAAAACGAATTATTAAAGGTGCACAAAGAAAGGAGCTAAGGTAAGAAAAATATCAATCATGCCTATGTAATGTGGAATAACATTATTATTAAAGTGGTTTATCTTTTTTTGCCCTTGACCTCAGAGAGCTAAAGCATTAGCTTGTGGTGCTAGAAGTTTCGCATCTTGTTCAAGGGGAAAATATTTATTTTATTTGAATTGGCTACCAATCAATTGATAGAAATTGGGATGAGGTCTAAATGGCCTCAGAAGCCGAATACACATTAAATAAATTAAAAAAAAAAAAATTTCGAACAGATATATATATATATTAATTTGAAAAAATTTTTACTATTCTCGGACAAGTAAATCTGTATTTAAATTGATAGCTACAAATTGCCAATTAATGGCTACAAAAACTAAAATAAAAAATAAGAGAATATAAAATCTTTTATTTGAAAAACAAAAAACTAACCGACCGTCAGGTACTCGACAAGGGAAGCTACTGCTATCAATATAAATATATACATATATATTATATATATCTATCCTTTCATTCCCATCTCGATGGTCCTCCAATTTATTTATTCCGCTTTTTGATGACTTGGAATTAACCACATTATAAATTTCAGATCTTCAGCGAGAGAAGAAATGACAGCCCTTTTAAATGACAATAAAGATAATACCAAACCAATTGTTTATTTTGTAAAAAGTACCTCAAATTGGAATACAGTCTCACTACAAGAACTAATTGATCTGAACGATAACAAGCCGATTTTCTTATTTTCTTTCAGTAAATATATGCTTAAGGCCAAATGCCGTGTACCAAAAGTAAGCATTATCCATTTTTTATTCTAAGATAAGATACATAAATCATCTTGTTCCGTTCATATTTGCTTAAGACAGTTATACCTTATCATGAACAAATTAATTTATATATAATATTTTTTACTGAACTAACCCTTCATAAAAAAATTTTAAACATTATATTCTATATTTAACAATAAATATTTTTTTTTTAGGAAATAATTAGCGAGGATTTTAACGCCAAATTATGGATGGAAACAGTATTGCCTTTATTCAATGGCGAAGGAGCATTTTATAAAAATATAGATCCTCATCATATATATAAAATGAATATTTTAAAAATTCAACGGAATAAAATGAAAAATACTCTGCCAAAAGCAATTGAAATAGCTAAAGACTTTGCTGAAAAGAAACTAAAATTTTAGACGTCTTATATAATTATAAATTATTTGTATTTTTTTAAATTAAAATTAACAAAAGTATTTGAAGAATATCCATTGTATACGACTTCAAGCTCCTTTCTATAAAACAAGATCCAAGATCCTATAAAATATTCCTCGAAAAATTCCAATAATTTAAAAAAAAAATTATTTCTCTAGAAGCATCTTTACACATAAAGGTATAAAAATATAAACTATTCTATAAAATAATCACTCTTCTTCTTCTTTCCTTGCCTTATTCCCGCAGTGCGGGGTCGGCAAAATGGATTTTTTGCGACCGGAAGAAATAGAACGGGCCTGCCCGTCGCCCGGTCTGACGCCTGTTGAAAATACAGAAGGAAGGGACAGACATGTAAAGAATAGAAAGACTGCCAGTCCCAGCTCGGGTAGCTCGTGGTCGCCATCCACGTACCCACAAGATGTGGGCCCCTGAGCATCTATAAAATAATCACTAGTCAGTATAATCAAAATCGAAACGACACAAATTACAAAATGACTATTAATTTTAATGAATAAAAAATTTTTTCGGTGATTTTTTTGTTAATAATATTCAAAAAAAAATAATTATTTAAAAGTATCCATGACCGTTAACCTAACTGGCTGCACCAATGTAACAGAGGTTCCCAAACTTTTTGACTAGCTGTGCATATTTTAGAATGAATTTCTGTTTCGACTTTAGGAAGATGAGATATATCTAAGGAAATTCATTATTTTTCAGAGTAAAGATAATACATTAAATAAACCATTTTCGTTTTTCTTTCATTTTTCTAGAACGGCCGCGCAATTCTTTTGAGAAGTGCACACGGAGCCCTAAGCCTTCAGCAGAGTTAAGTTTGAGAAAACCTGATTTATACTATTAATTACCGTTGGAATGAAAATGAGGCGCCAAACCGAAACCCAAAACCCAAGGCAAGAAAAGCTAATATCTTCTCTTTGAGTCACAGGTCACGGCAAGGACGGATTAATGCAATTTTGTCGGTGGGGGCGGTTTTTTTTTTTTTTTTTTTTTAACTTAAGGTCTTTCGGCATCGGAGGCATTTAGACCTCGTTCCTATTTATTTAAATTGATTGGTAGCCAATTCAACTTAAATAAACGGGGCGGGATGCGAACTGGGTGGGGGCGGTTGGTTGTAAGATTCAATTTACAGGAGGGGAATGAAATTTTTTTTAATAATAACTTCATATACTAGCACCGTTAAGGAGATTTGAGGCTTAAAATTGATAATATAAAATAAATGTAAAGATATATTTTAGACAAAAAAATCATAATTTATTTAGATGACTAGTTTTTAAAACTTTTGCAATTTTTTCTCAGAGAGGTCGTCCCCTTCGCCTCCCCCTATCATCCGTCCCTGGGCCACGGGCTAAAAAAAAATTTGTTTCATCGATTTTAATTAAGTCTTCTTTTATTTTATTTGTTTATTATTTTAATAAATATTCCCTCCGTCGACTAGAGATTAGAAATAATGGCATTGTCTCAAAAATCAAGGGGTGTGGGTTCGGTTCCCATGCAGTCAGATGAAAATTTATTATCTGTACAAATGGACAATCTATTTCTTGATGGCTGGGTTATTTTAAACTGTGGCTGTGGTCAGGGCCGCAGACAGACTTGACGGGCCCCGGGGCTACTTAATAATAGGGACCCCCCCCCCACCCTAGAAGTTTTTTTTTAGTTTTTTTTTTTCTAATTTATAAAAGACTTGTGCGCTTCATGACAACAATTTTTTACACTGTTTTTGACACAATTTTTTAAACAGTTGTACCCAGCTTATAATATTTATTTATTTAAATAAAAAAGTTATTTAAAATGTCCTAAACATAGGGTTATCATAATTTATTGAGTCCAGACGACCACCGGGGGGAGGGTCTGGAAGTAAGGAAATTTTTTTGAAAATTAGACACCGAAATCTGCGTTTTTAGGTATCCTGAGACGTGAGAAATATCAATCTTGCTTTCAGCTTAAAGGGCCCGGGCCGCTTCAGGATAAAAATTTCAAAAAAAATTTTTTTTTTGAAATTTTAAGATTTGAGCTTAAGGCCCCGGGCCTCTCCAGGGAAAAAATGTCAAGAAAATGATTTTTCCCCGGGGATATAGCCCCCCCCCTCCCTGTCTGCGGCCCTGGCTGTGGTGTACGTGCGCCAAGGTGAAAAAGACTAATTTTTTCGTCGTTTCGAGTGTCGATCGCTCTTATAATCAGGACCTACGATCAGACAAACAATTTTATTATAATAGATACAAGTAAATGGTGAGATCTATGATTTGTCTTTGAATTACTATAAAAATAAATTTAAATTTGGAGGGTTTTTATTATGTCAAACAATCGACAATGCGTTTGTTCGCTGTCCCAATCATAGAGCCCGCTAGAGTTCTAATTAAAATTCAGCTCAAATCATTTAACCTCATTTAATCATTCTAATGAATAAAATAAAAATAGAAAAAAATAATTGAACAATTTAAAAAAAATGAATATATTAACAAAAAATTATAAATATTTTTTGAAAATAAATTCTTTTATTGACAAAAATTTGTTAGCTATTAATACTTATTTAAAAAATAAATCATACTCAACTTCACCTAACAAAAAAACAGTTAAGTGTTGAAAACATTTAATTATTTTTTTTTAATAATTAAAGATTAATAAAATTTTATTTTAGGAAACTTCAAGATTTCAAGGACCAGATCTGAAATATTTTTTAACGTCCAATCAAAGCACCATACCATCTAAGGAAACTCGAGTTCCTTATATAGATAAATCATCTTTTTATGTTTCAAATAAATCAGGTAAATAATTGATAAATAATCAATTAGATACATATATTTTTTGTATTGTATTTATTTACATGCTTCTACCTTAAGAAGAGTATGAAGAGTAATCAAAAGTTTTAACTTTACTCTTCAACTAAAGCAAAATTTGTTGAGAATTTCCCTTATGGCTGTTTTTTTAATGTATAGTTGGCAAATATCTAACAACTTACTAAAGGGATCTCTATGTTAATTCGCTAAGTATCTTTACATAAATGAAACGTCAGATTTTCTCACTTTTGGCATACATTCTGTCTGGTTGTTGTTATTTTTCCTGTTTGTTTTCTATAAATTCATATTTTCAATGACTGGTTGATAAAACCAAAATATTCTATATTACCTTAAATAATTTGGAAACAAATGTTTTGAACAAAAAATACAACAGATAAATGTTATATTATATATAGATGTTATATATATATATATATATATATATATGGGTGATTCTACGCTATTTGAATTTTATTGGTCAGTGGAAAAAATATATGTTAAAATAATTATATTATTGATACTGTATTCTTAAATAATAAAGAATATCGTGTTTTATTGGGGCCATTTAGTCAATTCACGATAACTGTTTCATTTTAGGAATTAATAGTTGAAAATAGACATAAATGTCAGTATTCTGGGTGTCCCATTTCTAGTTTTTTTACTAGTTTTGTTCGACGCTCATTTATTTATTAACTTGACATAATATTTTTTACCATAATTATAAACATAAGTAAACCCCAAAACATAATTAATGAAAATACATTTTAAAAGTATTTGTTATTATAAAAAAAATACTTGTTTTCACGTGACCTAAAAATGATGTCATCTATTCTGGAAAAATTAAAAGATAAAAATTTATCATAAAAACTGCCAAAGGATAACAATGGCCATGAATAACAGGCATAGTACAGTCTGAAGTAAGAAGCAAGCTAACGGCATTGAGCATAATTCAAATAATATAGCTTTAGTTATTGTTGGATTGTCATAAAGTGTGTTTGGGCCAGTCGATGCAATATTTCTTCTGGTAAATAAATCTCTTTATATTTTATCGTTACCTAACTCTACATTTGTACAATGCAATGTTTATTGTATGTAAATGTCATGAATTACGTCGAAACTTTGGCAAGAAGGACGCGTATTGTTTTTTTAACGTAATGTGTGGTTTTGTCATTAGTTTGGCTGTCATTATTCTGGCAAATTCAAGGGTTCGCATCCCGTCTAATGCGACAAAATTTATTTCAATTGGATATAGCTACCAATCCAATTGAAATAAATAGATACGGGGTCTAAATGGCCTTCGATGCCAAAAAATGGAATAAAAAAAAACTCTGTCAGTGAAAATACCCGCCCACGGGTAGGGACGAAATTTTGTTTCCTTAATATCTTATAGCTATAATATGTATGTTTTTTTTAATATTAATTCAGTTTTCATTATAAATAGCTAATTGTCTGTCACTTTCCTAGCTTAATTTTCACAATTCTGCCAATAGTGTCATTCTATATTTCTTCTGGTGCTAATAAAACTCAAAAAAATTAAAATATCTTCTGGCCTTTATCATTACAGATACAAAAATAATGTCAACTAAGGAAATCATGAATATTAAATTGAACAGAGTATATTTGGTTTCTGGACACAAAAAATCCAAATAGCGTAGAATCACCCATATATATATATATAGAGGCCCAACAAGTAGGCCTACTTCAGTTTTAAACCAATTAAGTTTTAAAAATCAACTTTTTAATAATCATCTTTGTTGTATCTATGTAATTTGAGCATATGAGAAAAATAATAACGACCATACAGCCACCTTGGTTTCTTTTAAAGACTTTGAGCCAAATAATAGATTCACATAAATAGATAATATAACATTATCAATTTTGTATAAATTATATGCTACAAAATTGTAGAATGCATAGAAATTGGTTAAATTTATTATGAAAACATGATCTAAGCACCTCGTAAAATCGTGCTCTTTTTCTACGAAATCATCTGCCAACTTTCAATGCAATGAAGAAAATTTATTATACAGTAGATATTTAAAGAAAATAGCCCAAAATTTTGCAAAAAAACAACACGAATTTTACAAACTGCATTATTGAAAAAAATAGTTAGAGCCGTTTTCGAGAACTGATGTGCTTACAAACAAACAAACAAATAAATATACATGGCTCGTTTAATAGTATAAGATAAGATAAATTCTTGATTTCGTGTAAACTGGTTTATTTGTATAAGATACAACGTTTCACTCACTCATTCTTTGTTCCTCACATTTAAATATAGATACAATCACATAATTCCTTCCATAGAGACCTACATTCTGAACTACAATGTTAATTTAATGTTTTCATAATAAATTATAATAATATCTATGCCTTCTGTGTATTCGTGTATCTTAGCAGGATTGGGAATATATATATATATATGTATGATGCTCAGAGTCATTGTTTTAAGATTTATTTCCTTCTCCGTCAATCTACATATATATATATATATATATATATATATATATATTTACTGCCCAAAATGCGATAATTTTCAATAACTCAGGGTAAATATCAGTTTAGAAATTTATTCCAGTACTAGCACCCTCATTTTGGCTCTATTTCTACTTATGAAATATAATATAACCACCCACATTATACATCAAAAGTTTTCAAACTTTGAAATAGTCATCGTATATTTGAAACTTGACAAGAATCTAAACTAACTGAGAAGTATATTCTTAATGTTCGAGAATCACATTATAATAACATTTTTTTTTTCCAGTCTATTTTGATATATATGGATGTCAAATGAATGTAAGTGACACCGAAATCATATGGTCAATTTTAAAAGAATATGGCTATATAAAGTCATCTAAAATAGAAGATGCAGATATCGTTTTAATAATTACATGTTCAATTAGAGAAGGAGCTGAGAATAAAATCAGAAATAAAATTGACTATTTAAGAGGATTAAAAGCAAAAGCTACATTCAGAAAAAAATCAAAGAAAATTGGCATTTTAGGTAAGAAAAATTTAAACATCACAAAGTCAAGATTTTTTAAGATTTGATTCAAACTAAATTTTTTCTACTCAAATGCTACTTGATCTCGAATCAGATTCTGATTCTTTTAGTATGGTGGATCCATTTTAATCACGCTCTCTAGGGCCGAACTAAGTTCGGATAAATGTGTAGTTGATGGTTGGTTTAAAGCTTCTTTCAATGAATTCTTATTTATTCATAGGCGCCGGAACTGGTGGGGGGGGGGGGGGACAAGTGTATATTGCCCCCCCCCCCTCCCCCGGCATTCTATAAGAGGGGGCAGGGGCGCAATATGTCTTCTTTTATTTATTTTTAAAAATAAAATCTTTTAAATTAAAAAAAATTAAAAGAGTAAGAAATTCCTTTTTTTCCAAAATATTTTATATATTGTATTTCTAATTTCTAAAAACATTTTATATGGAATTATTTCGATAACATGAAAACTTGAGACTTTATCCCTTCAAAAAAATAAAAATAGAGAAAATTAAAAATATTTATTTCCTTCAAATAGTATAAAACAAATTTACTATATAGCCTAAAAAAATTTTTGATAAAATCACTAGCAAATTTTTTAATTTTATTAAATTAAATTAATTAAATTATAATTATTAAATTAATTAATGATTTTATAAAAAAATTTTTAGACTATATAGTAGATTTGTTTCATACTATCTGAAGGAAATAAATATTTTTAATTTTCTTTATTTTATTTTTTATTTTTTTGAAGGGAGGTTGTCCACCCCCGATTAAAATTCGTTCCGGCGCCCCTGTATTTATTGATTATATTTTAATACGTGTACTTAAAACATTGTTTATTTTTTAGATAATTAGATTAATATTAACAAATTAATTATATAAGTATTTTCAGGATGTATGGCTGAAAGACTTAAAGAGAAATTATTGGAACAAGAAAAAGCAGTAGATCTGATTGCTGGACCAGATGCATATCGAGATCTTCCTAGACTCCTGACCATAACATCAAACGATCAAACAGCCGCTAATGTTCTACTCTCTCTTGACGAAACTTACGCTGATATAATGCCAGTTAGACTCAATGAAGATTCTATTTCTGCTTTTATGTAAATACAAACATTTTCTTATATAGAGAGAATAATAAGAAAGGGTGATTCCCATGAAAACCTTTGTTATTTACTTCGAGACAGTGAAAAATTATAACTTTATCATTTGTCGACGACGTGCAATCGCTTCAGAAAGTCTAAGGATACCTCGTGAAAAGAATTCAAATCAATCGTTTATTTTTAACTCTAAATTTTCTATGAACCACGATTTTTTCTTAATTATTTCATTTTTTGAATCACAAGAATTAAATTCAGCCAATTGCCAAATCAATGTTATAATTTTGGGAATTTGACTGCACTTTTACGATTTTCATTTGAATCATACTCATATATATATACATTTAATAATTAAATATTTCCATTTTATTTTAAAATAAATACATTAAACTTCAGGAGAAAAGCTGTTCGCATGTTTTTGCTGATAAGATGGCGTTAGGGGTCTTAAAAAAGCCGGCTGTTAGACTAATGAGTGCTGAACTATTTGGCCGTTAATTTTTTTTAAAATAAATACAAAATTTATTTTTGACTTGGTCACCAGTTTATTATATATGTTGGATATTAATAATTTTTACATTTTTAGATTTTAAACAAATTACAATTTTCATAATAAGAGTTCTTTTTTTCCATTTTCTATGATGAAGAAAATGAGCTACGAGTTTGAAATTTTATATTTAAGTTAGGCCCCCTTAAGTCATGAAAATAAGGTTTTAAACAAAATCGGTCAAAAATTACTATTACTATACTAATGTACTTTTTCAGGTTTTTCGATTTCTCAAAATTTGCTCCAACGATTTTGATTAAAATTCAAAAGTCAATTATTTTTACATGCTCTTTAAAATGAATATTCTCGTTTTGACCTAAAAGTGTTTTGATGTATACTTTACTACTTCATAAGAAGGATCAGTGGCGTCATTTGGGGGGGGGGCAGGGGGGCATTTGCCTCCCCCCCAAGGGCTCTGATTTTTATAAAATTTTATATTATTCTAAATAAAATACTCCAAAATACATCTACCAATATACAAACTGTACAAAATTAAACAATTAAATTAAATATGTTTTGGCCAAATTTGAGTACACATTTGTAAGTAAATTTTAAGAAAAAAAAAAGTTTGCCCCCCCCAAGAAAAATTTGCCCCCCCCCCCAAGAAAAAGTTGAAATGACGCCACTGGGGAAGATAGAAGAAATGGTTGCCGTGATAACAGAATTTACTCAACAGCTATTTTGGTTTAATTTCATTCTTGTGATTTTCAAAACTTAAATTTGCAATTATCTTCAAACAATCGGAATTTGGCATCTAGCTACGGTGTATATTACCCCAAATCATATATATACTAACTGTCTAGAAAGACAAATTTACAGTAACAAAGAAAGATAGTTTAGAAAAATTCATATACCTTTCTTAAATGTTATTTATAACTCTAAATTTCCTATGGATGGCGAATCCATATGAGACGTAGAAAATCTTTTAAAAAAAAAATATTAATAATTAGTTTGAAAAATAAATTTCATTTATCTTAAAGAAGATTTATACTAAATCCTAATTTATTATAGATGTATAATATTATATATTTTTTTTTTAGATCTATCATGAGAGGATGTGATAATATGTGTACATATTGTATCGTTCCTTTTACAAGAGGAAGAGAACGCTCAAGACCAATTTCGTCAATAGTCAAAGAAGTTCAATTACTTTCTGATCAAGGTGTTAAAGAAATAACATTACTTGGTAAGATTCTAACAAATCAAACTTTGAATTATATTGGCCTACCCGATTTTAGGTCACTTAAAGACAGTTTTAATTGTAAATGCTAATATTTCGGTTAGAAAAATTACAGAATATTTCAGACATTCAGATAAGTTTTTCCTCATATTTTAAAATTAAATAGAGTATATAAATTATACTCTTACATGCTTTTACTGGGAAACCATGCCAATTAATATGTTTATAATTTTTTCTTAAAGAGGTTGAAAATTGGACATTATTTTTGCCATCTGTTCCTTCATGGTGTGACAGGTGCCACCTGGTGGTTTCTATTGATCATATTCCATTTGAGATCCCCTCAATGGAAATCCGCGGCGAAATGAGTTTGAAATTCATGGATACTGTGAAAATATCAAAAACATTATTGAATATTTGTAGAAACAGCTCGAGAGAGCAAGTCACCGAGGGAAAAATATTATATATATATATATGTTGAAATTATTTACAAAAATCCTTATTGAAAATTTTCCCGGTTTGAACCATGAAACTTTCCATTTTTTAAAAACAATGAAATAATCACTAGTGGAAAACGTATGGGTGGGACTTAATATGTCTGTCCCTCACTGTACTTTCTAATACTATCATATCGACGTTCTAATTAGTAAAGTGCCTAACTCCATTTTTGTTTATTTTTCAGGAGAGCCAAAAAAATTTCATTGTCATTGTTATAGCCAATGTTAAACACTTTTCGAACTGAAAAATTTGAATTACGCTCTTACCCAGTTCAGGGGCATATGGAGAATGACATTTTTCAACAGAAAATACAAAAAAATGATTTTCGAAAAAAAGTGGAGTTAGACACTTTTCTACTGAGAGCGTAGATATATAAGTATTAGATACTATTTTTCCCTCGGTGACTTACTCATCAAATGTTATCCCCTCCATATATGGAATGGCTTCTCATGTTTTTTTACTTTCTTTTACCCTATATATGAAATATATATATATAGAGAGAGTATTGCGATCATATCAAAAATTCGATGTCGAGATTTTGATGGATATACACGTTTTGATGTCCCCTGAGTCCAAAAAAGTGTGTACCGCAAATTGGTCTGTCTGTGTGTAACGATTTTTAGCATGAAGGAATTGAGCTACCGGATTGAAATTTTATATTTTAGTTAGGTACCTTCCCGGACATTCCAAATAAGCTCTTTCGGCCAAAAAGTACTAGTACTACTATGTACTTTTTCATTTCTTTTTCGATTTTCTCAAAATTCGCTCCAACGATTTTGTATAAAATTCATAAATCAATTATTTTTTACAATGCTCTTTAAAATACGCCTTTTTACACATTTTAAAAGTTTTTTTCCAATTCTTATATAATTTTGTATTTATTTTGGATTCTCTATTGTGTATAAAATATCCAAATATGAGATTAAAATTTTGAAAAAAAAAAAAAAAAACCAAGCAATCAACATTTAAAATGCAAGTTGGAACTAACTATCTCGACAGACAAAATGTGCTGTGCGCCAGCCAGATTTTTATAATTTATAAAAACACTCTACAATCGTATAATTTGATTCACTGAGAATGGATTGCCTTAGGGATTCCGAAATATTTGCCAATAAACGTGAAAGCAGTCGCTGGTTTGTCTTTTCTTCATAACCAAGGTTAGGTTAGGTTGAAGTGGCCCTTCCCAGAGAGGGAACACACTTAGGCCAACTAGGCCCTTTGTGATACCACGGCGGGGCTGTCCCCCTCCTTCACCGATGCTCCTTAAACCATCCGGAGCGGATAATGAATTTCATAAGATCCCTGATATCAGTTCATCCTAGTTCCGCTAGATTACCATAGAAGAACTCTCCTAATGAGTTTCTTCTAGTGTGCATCAGAGCAGGACATTGACAGAGGTAATGGACGAGCGTCTCCTCCTCGTCCACCTCTGAGCATGCCCTGCAGCAGTCGTTTGATGGGAGCCTCATTCTACTGGCATGCCTTCCTGCTAGCCAGTGTCCGGTGAGTACAGCTACTACCCTGGCTATAGAGTCTCTACCTATCGAGATTAAGTGCTTAGTTCGCTGGAGACTGTATTCTGGCCATAATTGTTTGGCGATGGTACACGTGCTTTCATCTATCCATCTTTGATTTGCGCGTGCTATGATCCTCTCTTTAATTAGGAGTTTACATGTGGCCATCGGAATTACGGGTTGTTCGGTAATTCTCTGGGCTGGTAGTAAGGTACCTGCCCTAGCCAATTCATCGGCGGCTTTATCAGTTTCCTATAATGTTTCTGTGCCCTGGCACCCAAATTAAGTGTACCCCGAACCTCTCCGCCGCCTTGTTTAAAGCATTGCGACAGTTCAGAGCAACCTTAGAAGTTATGGATGCTCCCTGTAGGGATTTAATAGCCGCTTGGCTGTCTGTGAGGATACGAATTTCGCTGCCAGGCATTGCTTCTTTCTGTATCCAGCTTACTGCTTCTTTAATGGCTATAACCTCCGCCTGGAACACACTACAGTGATCAGGTAGGTGAAAGGAGAAGCTGATGTCCATGTGTTCGGAAAAAACACCGCCCCCCAGTCTGTTCTCTAGCTTCGACCCATCTGTATATACAGTTAAGGCTTCGCAATGGAGAATCGAGTTACTGTTCCATTCTTCCCTTGAAGGGATTAGAGTAGAGAACTTGTTCTCGAAGAAGGGTTGGGGGATTACATAATCGATGTTCTTTGACAGATTTCTGAACTCCCGTAGAATCATGGAGTGGCCAAAGTGTGTTTCCCTCCACGGGTTAATCATGTTTAGCCTCAGAGCTGCACTAGCCGCTACTTGTTCTCCAAGGAGATCTAATGGCTCTAAATAAAGGATGGTGTCTAGTGCTTTGGATGGGGTTGTGCGAAGACAGCCAGTGCTCAGCACCTCAGCTAGTCTCTGAACCTTGCCCAACTCTCTTTAGTGGGTTCCTTTCTTCAGGGCAGTCCACCACACCACTACACCTTCATAACCAAAATATTGATTATTCCCAACTTCCTTCTACCAAATATCTAACAAAATCTTCCAGCTATCATTATAGTGATGAAATATTTTCAAACAAAAACAAGCTTTTAATAAATATATCTTGATATAAATTGTATATTTTCTTTTTAAGGTCAAAATGTTAATAGTTACCGAGACGTTTCTGAAACAACTCATTTTAATGGATCAATGAAAACAGAAGAAACTCATTTAGCAAAAGGTTTTAAAACTGTATATAAAAGTAAAAAAGGTGGATTAAGATTTGTAGAACTTTTAGATCAAGTGAGTTCTTTAAATTCAGAAATGAGAATTCGATTCACTTCACCTCATCCAAAAGATTTTCCAAACGAGGTAAATTTATATCATTTTCAAATTATTGATTTTATTATAGCCTATTATCCTTAAATTAAATAGATGTATTCAATTTTAGCACTCATTGCATTCAATTAAAACTTTTTTAGGTTTTACATTTGATTAAAGAAAGAAAAAACATTTGTAAAAGTTTACATATACCGGCTCAGAGTGGAAATTCCGCAGTTTTGGAAAGAATGCGTAGAGGATATTCAAGAGAATCTTATATAGAACTTGTTAATACAATTAGAGAAATTTTACCTGAAGTTACATTATCAAGTGATTTCATTTGCGGTTTTTGTGGAGAGACAGAAGAAGAATTTCAAGATACAATTAGTTTAATTCAAGAAATAAAATATAATATAGCTTTTTTATTTCCTTACAGTATGAGAGAGGTAAATATATTATTTTTTATATTATTATGTGTCGTTCTAAAATTTGTCTTAGATGGCTAATGAATTAACACTTAAGAAAAATAAGAGTGTGGAGAAATCAAACGATCTTTTCTAATCGCTCCACCTGACTTACTTTTATTTATCAAATAATACGAACCACATAACGTGTATCATCCATCTTCAATGCCGTGAGAATAGTTAAGGTGGGATTAGCGTAGCTATCAATAAGAAAGAATAAACCATGCAATGCCTAAGGATTAACGCGTTAAAAAATAATGCTAACTTAATTTTGTTGCCGAATCCATCTCGGATATTTTTTATGTACAAATTTAGTAAATTATGTTATGTTTTTTTTAATCTTATCAAATAATTTAAAAATAAATAAAATTGAGTGGCACAGCATCAGGGCTAAGTGGGGGGAAGAAAATTTGCCATCAAACACACACACATATATATATATAATTATTAGGGGAATTTTAAGTTATAGACCACATTTTTGTATTAATTATTTATTAAAAATATAAATACTGTCCTCAAGTAGTACTGTGCACTTGAGGACGGCTGCAGAATAAGCAGTCGAAACATTGTACAGTGTTTAAATTTTCAATAAATAATTAATAACAAAAATGTGGTCTAACATGTTATAACAAAAAATTCCCCTAATAATAATAATTCAAATCACAAAAGCTTTTATATATATATATATATATATTCTTGAAGGTTTCCGCGACCGGATGTATGCGAAGACAAGTTTTCTCGGGTTAAGTCGCGTGGGGTGCTGAGATTTACTCGACGTTTCGGCTCTCCTTTTGGAGCCATTTTCAAGAGAGAAGGAAGTTAGGAGGTAATGGTGGAGGGGGTTGTTTACGGGGTCCCCCCTCCAACTTGTCTTCGCATATATATATATATATATATATATATATATAGCGAAGATAAGTTTTCTCGGGTCGAGTCGCGTGTGATGTTGAGATTTACTCGACGTTTCGGCTCTCCTTTTGGAGCCATTTTCAAGAGTATGGAATTAGGGTGGAATTGTTGGGATGGTTTGTTTACGGGGTCGCAGTCTTGCTGGTCCCCAGGTCAATTTGGATGCCTCAGAGGCTTGGTTTGGTCTCTGAGAGCAGGAGGAAGGTTGAGTGTGTGTAATTGCGTTTGTGTTCGGTTTAGGTTGACTACGGGGCCTCAGTCTGCCTCCCCAAGTCGATGTGTTGTTGGTTTGGTTAGTGGATGTGTTAGGAGATTGGGTTTGTTTCTGAGATTTGGATTGGGTGTGTGTGTGTGTGTATCGTGTCTGTGTTTAATTTAGGTTGACTTTGGGGCTCAATCTGCCTACTCCCCCAGTCGATGTATTGCCGGATGTTTCCGAGGCTTGTGTTTGTCTTTGAGATGTGTTGGGTTGTGTGGTGGCGGTTTGCGTGTTGATGGTCGAAGTGATTTGTGTTTTGGTTTTTCTTACTGCTATGGCGCTCGAGGTCTTGACTGCTTGATGGCTGTCGTCAACTAGCCATCAAGCAGTCAAGACCTCGAGCGCCATAGCAGTAAGAAAAACCAAAACACAAATCACTTCGACCATCAACACGCAAACCGCCACCACACAACCCAACACATCTTAAAGACAAACACAAGCCTCGGAAACATCCGGCAATACATCGACTGGGGGAGTAGGCAGATTGAGGCCCCAAAGTCAACCTAAATTAAACACAGACACGATCACACACACACACACACCAATCCAAATCTCAGAAACAAACCCAATCTCCTAACACATCCACTAACCAAACCAACAACACATCGACTTGGGGAGGCAGACTGAGGCCCCGTAGTCAACCTAAACCGAACACAAACGCAATCACACACACTCAACCTTCCTCCTGCTCTCAGAGACCAAACCAAGCCTCTGAGGCATCCAAATTGACCTGGGGACCAGCAAGACTGCGACCCCGTAAACAAACCATCCCAACAATTCCACCCTAATTCCATAATCTTGAAAATGGCTCCAAAAAGGAGAGCCGATTTCGAGCGTCTCTCCCGCGACTCAACCCGAGAAAACTTATCTTCGCATACATCCAGTCGCGGAAACCTTTCAGAATATATATATATATATATATATAAATCGACTCAAACCCTAATCGCATTCAAAGTCTGGGATTCATGTTCGGGCTGAGCGCTGGCCACTCCATGGTGTGAATACCAACTAGAGTGGCCTTCACAGTGTGCTTCCGGGGATTATCATGCATAAATAAAAATTTTTCAACAATTAATCGTGCGTAAGGAACAACATGATGCAGGAGAATGTCCGCAATGTAACGGTCAGCAGTTTAGACCCCCTCCCCGGTTTCCACCAGGGCGAAAAACAATATCTGTTTTTTTCTCCAAGGAAATGCCACCCCAAATCATGCAGGAACCACCACCATAAGAGACTGTTTGAGAGAAACAGCATTGGAAAATCGCTCCTTTACACCCGACTTATAACCAAAAATAATGTACATTTGCACATTATGGGCTTCGAAATATTTGCCAAATAAAAGAACATCAGTGGAACGATTGAATCTGCTGGTTTCATCATTTTTCCATACCTCTAATTTTTCGCATTCTACCAATATATCAATATCAATAGCCAAAATTTCCTCCTGGGGAAGGTCACCTATATATACAATAATAGCGGAGTGTCCGACTGTTTCTTCGTCGGTCACTTCAATAACTTCCCTTTAGAAATGAAGTTTTGCATCCTTATACGACGTGGCTTATTAGATAAGCTGAGGCTTAGTAATTCAAACAATTCGAGTGTCTCTACTGGACCAATAGGAATATAATCCCCTCCAGTTACAGGCACCTGAGGGATGGACATGAACCATTCCAAGATTCTTGGGGCCGTGTACCCGGAGAGTAATACGAGGGAGCACAATAGATCTATAAGGTAGCAGTGTACAGAAGCCCCACAACACCAAATCAATCAATCAATCATCGTTAATAAGAGTTGAGGAAAAATAGTTCGGAGAGGGCTCAAAAATTTCTATAATATTCAATATTTTCTCATTGAGGTTTCATGAAAAATTCAACTTAATTAATTAGAAATCTTTGTATACTAATAAAATCTTATATTTTCATTCTTTTAGAAAACAACTGCACATCGACGATTCAAAGATGATGTACCTGAAGAGATAAAAAAAGAGAGGCTTGAGAGAATGATTTCAACATTTAGAGAAATCGTTTTAACTTTGAATGAAAACCAAATTGGAAAAATACACACAGTATTAGTTGAAGGAGTGAGTAATACAAAATATTATATTTTGTTAGATCAATTCAGAATGAAGAATTTCATATCGAATTTTCAATATATCACTTTTTTTGAAAGATATCTCTTATTTTATATATTGAAGCCTTATCAAGATTGTAATTATAAAAAAATCGTATTATTTTTCAGGTTAGCAAAAGATCTTCTAGTAATCTTTGCGGAAGAAATGATGGTAATATCAAAGTAATTTTTCCCAAGGTAGAAATTCCTGATTCACCAAATTCTGAGATTTATCGTTCTATTTCACCAGGAGATTATGTAAATATTATGGTAATTATAACAAGATATAGGTCTATTACATATATAAAACATTATAAACGAAGTTATTTTTCTAAATCTTAAATATTTATTTATATTTTTAGGTTACATCATGTTCTTCATTAGTCTTAATGGGCAAACCTTTATATCATACAAAATTAAAAACATAAAATATTTATATTTTTTTAATAAATTATTTTTAATTGTTATTTTTGTTGTTTTATTTAATACGTCTTCTCAATTATATATTCTTAAAAAAAGTCGTCAGTTAATCGAAAAAAGTATTATTTATTTATAAAAACCATATTGATAAAAGTTTTTGTCTCCAAAAATTTCTCAATTAAAACCGTCACAGGATAAAATAAACAATCCATAACAGTTTTATTTAAAAAGAATAATATATGGACAAAGGAGCATAAACAAATTAGGAGAATTTTGTTAATGATAGTATAGAAAATTCGTGAGACATTTTAAATGACCGCCACATTTAATTTTTATTTCATATATTCTTTGGAAACGAGTGAATGATTATTTTTTTAAATTAATTTGTGAATTTATTTAAATATATTTTAACAATATTTTTATTAAAATTTTATTTTCAAAATATTAAATATTAGAGCTTTATATATTAAGATAAAATAATATATAACTTAAATGGAAAATGCAAATATTTATATTCTTTGGCCATCATGTTCGTTTTTACTCGACATCCGTTTGCAAACGACAAAGTGGCGGGGTCTGCAGTTCTCTGGTGCTTTCTTATATATAGTGTTAAATACTGTAATTGGAATCATTCATCATTTCTCACAGGTAAAATTTTACATTAAACAATTAAAAGATTATTATTTAGGTGCTTTTTAAAATATATATTCTCAAATGGAAACAATTTATCTCGTCACAAAAAAAATGAATGTTGAAAGACAACACCCAACTCTTACCTTCTGTAATCTGTGTATTGTGCCGCCATCACACCATATTTTTTTTCTTAATAATCTAAAATTTTATTAAAAGACATAGACATGTAATTATACTAATTCATTTTCATATAAACTCAAATTATTGCTTGTATGAATAAGTTGGTGAAATGTAGCATTTAATTCAATAGGCTTCCAATCGATTTAAATAAATAATTTCTTGGAATGGAAGATTTATTGCCTTTATTTTTAACCAAGCTATTATAGGTCAAGTTTTAACATTAAAAAGAGATATATTTATTATTATTCGCTTTATTGCAGAACTAATAAGCCGGGGTCTAAATAACCTCAAAAGCAGAAAAATAAATAAAAAACGATGATTAATTTCTATTAGTGGCTGAATGTATCATTAACAAAGGAGATTAAGGCAGCCGAAAGCAAATAAAGAAAAAATATTTCTCTTTTTCCGCTTTATTTAACACAAATGTTAACATTTCGGCCTTCATCAGGACATGTGCTACGTTTGCTTTGGTTTGGTTCGAGCTTAGAGGGACTCTTGACATCCGACAAATGTTCGTACCAACACTACGTCAAGACTTGCCAAGAGCCCCTCTAAGCTCGAAGCAAACCTAGCACATGTCCTGATAAAGGCCGGAAAATCGGCCAAAATGTCGACATTTGTATGAAATAATGCCGAAAAAGAGAAATATTTTTTCTTTATTTGCTTTCGGCTGCCTTAATCTCCTCATTGTGAAAGTAAAAACATTTATGAGAATAAAAAAATCGAAACAGTTTTTTTTTTTTAGGAAATTTAAGATTCGTTTTTTTCGCATAAAAATACAAATATTATTAAAAAAAAAAAAAGAAAAAAGGACAAAGTGTATTTAGGGAAGGAGTTAGCTATTTTCCAGATTTTTAAAAAATGCCCTTAACTGGAAAACTAAGAGACTTTTATTTAAAAAAAATTTTTTCATTTGAACACTCATGAACTGACCTATCTCCTTGTCACGGATTATCCTTGAGTTCTGGGACACACTGTATATATCATTGGGCCTCAGAGTTTTTTTTTTTACGGAAAAAGTGGGCCGCACATCATTAAATTATCAATTTCATTCAGCCTAATAAACAGAAAGTGAGCTATTTTATTTATATAGATATAAAGATTTTCCCCTATCACTCTCTTGCCTTCCCCTACATCTCTCCCCAGGGGCGTATATAAGGGGGGGGGGCCCCCCCGAAATTTCCCAAACACATATACATATATAGGGATATACAGATATCAGCGCAACAAATTTTTCCGCATGATGGAAAACTTTGATTCCGCAAAAGAAAAAATGTCCCGCAAAAAATTTCGTGTGAAAAAAATTTAATTTCCCCCCGAAAAAAAATTTCTATATACGCCCCTGTCTCTCCCCCTCGCTACTGGACTGGGAGGAAATTTCTAGCTCTCTAACAATGGGATCCTTTTATTTTTAGCCATTTCCCCTTGCCAATCGCTTGTTGCCCTCCCCTCTCGCGCTCTCACCGGCGGCGCCGTATCTCACCGCCCCTCCGCTGCCAGACGAGAGGACGCTACAAGCCATTAACACAGCCTCCCCCCGTTCGTCGAAATAAGCAGGTAAATTTGATATTTTTTAAATTTATTTCTTTTATAAAATGATATCTTTTAATTAGTTTTATGTATTTTTATATAAAATTAATTAATATTTCAAGTAAATATTCAAATTAGTATTAAAAGAGAGAAAATTTTATAAATCGTTCTAACATGATGCCAAAACTCAAATTATCATTTTTTAAACTAGATTTTTTTGACGCTCAAAGACTGTTTGTAAGCCAGTTAATAAATCGTTTAAGATAGCAAATTTGCGAGTTGAGTTTGTGTTTGATTGGACAAATGATTTATTAATATAATACTTAGTGGAGATTGATTATTAGCCTAAGCCCTCCTTTAACAATAAAAGGGAGTTATTATTTTTTATTCTAACAATGAATTTTTTTGTATTATTAAAACAGAAAACATTCGAATCGGCAACACTGGCAACTAAACGGCTCTATTTACCTGACCACAATCTGTTGAGAGGACGTTCTGAAACCAGCGTCATCTTAGCAACTTCTCTTCCATAAGATCCAAGTAATATTTTTTCTTATCCATAATATTTATAAATATCCTATCATTTAATCCAATAACCCCCCCCCCCCCCCCAAAGAGGGTTCCCCCCCCAAAGTTCTCTATCAATCAAACTCTAGAAAATATGAATAATAAATAACTCATTTCTATTTTATTATAATTTTTCTTAACATTATTATAATAACTAGCTCCACAATCAGATTTGGGGGCCATGGTGCGTGTTTTTTAAAATTCTTTCAGACCTTTTCACACCAGATTTTTTAATTAATTTTCTTGCTTTTTATTTTTATTTTTTAGTTCTGAGTCTACTTTCCTGAGAATAATTTTGAGTTGGTTTCTCTCCTGACAAAACTGGCCGGACTTTCTTCTGCACTAAAAAACTAACAACTGAGCTTCTCTTCTGCAGTAACGACAGAGCTTCTCTTCTAGAGTTTCTACCTGAGCTTCTCTTCTCAAGGAACTTGAAGTAAGGCCAGCGTTTATTTTAAAGGAGACTCAGATTTCATTCAAAGAACATTATTAAAGAGAGATGATAGTTTAAACAATATATAAAAAAAAATAGTAACTTAAAATCGAAGATAAACTTAAAAAATTTAAAATAACATTTTTTTAGTTTTTGATCAATGAGAATTCGCACTTATACACACACACATACACAGAATTATGTAAATCATGTGGTTCCCAACTTTTCATTCACGAACCGACAATCATTGATTTTTTTCTTTATAAAACGGTTAAACAAAAATTCGAATGGCATTTTGAAAGACATGGCGTTATTAATATTATGATTCTATTATATTAACAATAGAAATATTGTAATTAAGAAATTTTCATTTTACTTCTGATCGGCAATATCTTTAATTTTTTCATATTTGCTCTTGTCCATCGTGATGTTGTTATTTATATTTAAATAAAAAAAAAAAAAAAAATGAAATAAATAATAAAAATAAATTTAATTTTTATATAAAAAAAGGACATCTCGTGGTGCAATTGCAATGCGCGGTGGTTGAGAACCCTGATTTGCAACTTGGTTATTTTCATTTTTTTACTATATTCTTTTAAGTTCATTTATTTTTAAATAGAATTTCATCATTTACCTAAAACTACTAATTTCTCTAAATAAACTATGTAGATTTCTATTTTTTTCCGAATCATTCTTATACCTTGTGATTTTTTTTATATATAAATAAAATAAAAATTGTAATAAATAAAGAAAAAAAAATCAATTTATATATAAAAAAACAAAATTATAGATATTTGAAATTTTTATAAAAATTGATTATAAAATTCAATTTTCAGTTCAAATGAAGTTTAAAGATGAAAATAACTCTCTCAATCCTCTACCTCCCTACCCTTCCTCTCAAACACTCACACACACATAGGCATTTTAGGCCCCAAACTCTCTTCCTCTTTAGGTTAGGTTTCCTTGCTGCCTTTCTGCGAGACATGCTGCGAGATCACCAAGTCGTCAAGTTATAAGGTGTGTTCTGCCATTCTGGCAAACATTTAGCTAATAGGTAATGAAGAAAGGGTGGGTTTTTAGCTTCAGGGCTTCTCTTTCAGTGTATTCTTCGAGCGATTCGATGGACATGGAGGATGGAAATGAAACAAGGTATTTACATGCCCTCTCTATAGGAGTAGGAATGGACATAAGGCCCATTTAGATTTTTTAATTCTTTATTTACAAACTAAAAATTATATTTTGAATCAAATATTCAAATTAAAGAAATTTCATCAAAAAAGTTAAACAAATTAATTAATTGATGCAGCCATTTTTAAACTACACATGTACATAATAAAGCTTATAATATCAATATAAACACAAAAACCAAAACTAAACAATTTTACTACAAAATGTATTAATTGGCTGCAAATATTTTTACCAATCTGAGTCTCCTCTTTATTTTTAATAAGCAGATCCTGTCATCGATGATGAAGGGGACGGTTTTTAAAAATTTAAATGTTTAATTTTCAAAATTTGTTTTAGACTTGTTTCTTTTGAAAATGTTAAAATTTGTTTTTGTCATTTTTAATTTCGAAGGGTTTTTTTTCAACCCCTAAATCCCCTCAGATCCGCTTATTTTTATTATTTTTATTATTGCTTGCGAAAAACGAGTAAAGCCAAGAAGTCTAAAAAAAATGGGAGTTTCAAATGCTTAAAAGATTACAAATTTAGAGATTCAGTACAAAAAATAATTTAATTTAATTTTATTTAAATTTAATTAATTAATTTAATTTAAATAATATTAATAATATTTTTTATTTTGTTTGAAAAATTTCTTCGAAAGTAGCTATCTTGTAAATGTAAAATATTCAATTTTATAATTAATTAAGAATTTGATTTATTATAATAACTCCATTGTCTCTTTACTCTTCTTTCGCAAGCAATAGTTATATAAGTAAAAATTGTAAAAAGCAAAATAAAAATTAAATTTATAGTTATCATATTTTTTAAATTTTAAGTGCTCAAATGTTTTATTTGAATTATATATGGTCAGTCCTTGACTTGAGTGACTCCTAATTAAAATTTTATAATTTTTCTTAGTATAAAATTTATTTAATAATTGTTTCATAATTTTTTTGAAGTATTTTAGGAACTTCTTCATCAGCACTTCACATTCAAATGCCATACATGAGTGTGAATCATTAAAAGAAGTCCCGACAAGTCCTTCTGAATTATTTGGAACTTTATTAGATAAATGGAAACTCACAAAAATTATAAAATTTTAATAAGGAAACACTTATTTAATTTATTAGGAGCAAAATTTATTTGATATATTTTGAAATTTTTAAAATTTTTTTATTTATTTATCTCACCACTTAATCCTTGGTTTAAGGTTGAGTCAAATTCATAAAAATATTTTAAGAATTTCTATTTAAGAACAAATACAAAAGATTTTTCTCATCATATCAACGAAACCAAATTTTATTTTTTCTCTACTTCAATTTAAGATGTCAATGGATCTACTGTATTTTTTTATTCTGCTTTATTATTTCAATTGTTGTTAGAATTAAGGGACATTATTTTTTTGTAAATATTTTTTGTAAACTTGAGCTCTCTCGGATTTCCGTTCGCTAGAAAATCAGCATGCAATCAAAAATCACTGTTTACCCCCGTTAGACGTTAGGCAGTCTAGAGTTTGGAAGGAAGAGACGAGTTCTTGTTTTTTATTTTTTTTTTTATTTTTGATATAACTCTAAAACAGAAACTTGTCATGTTTCATTGGATTCTTGATTCTGATCACATTGATTTCGAACAGCAAGTGAATATAAAGATTCTCTTGTGGAGAGTAATAACAACCTTTCGATAAATGATTAATAGATTTAGGCAGGTATTTCATCATCACTACTCAGTTCAGTTCGGATCCTTGTGTTAAGATGATAAGTCTAATGAAAATACAACAAGTTTCTGCTATTCGGACAAAATTAATTAGGCCTTAGGCCTATGAAAGTTCTCTTCGGCCAAAATTAAATGCATGTCTTTCGATTTTTATTATAAATTAGGGAATGATAGAGGTGAGGGGGATCACTCTCCCCGGGCGCAATAATATTTAAATATAGGTCCCTTTAGCTTAGCTTCACTTAAACAACAATGATATTTGAATTTGGGAGAGTGGTCACACTTAATGAATATGCAATTTTTGCACTTCTAAAGCTTTTTTTAAGATCTTTATGATCTTTCTTTTCTGATTTTTTTGCATTTTATGCCAAGAATAAAAAGGAAGAATTGTGAGTGAAGTACGAACATTCATTCTTCGAAGACTATGAAGACCAAGAATACATATCAACAAAGGCATACTCTATGAAGATCAAAAAGACTTCAACAAAGGCAATACGCTATGAAGAAGACGCCTCCACGCCTCAACCTCTTCAAAAGAAGCTTAAATGTGTGAATTTGTGTTGTGTATTTAAAATAATATTTTTTATGTAAAAACTATGTACGGTATACACTATTAAAAAAAAATAAATGTTTCCCATTTTATTTTTCAGCCGAGGATGTCAACTTGTATTCATAATTAATTCATTAAAAGAGAATTAATTTTGAATATGAGTTTTTTATTTAACATTTTGAGATTTTTTTGTTTAGATAGTAAGCGATAGCAGAAACCAACACCTGAATGGATTTCTTCAAATGAATTTTGCCAACTTCGTATGGAGCATCTTTATGAAAAAGTAATTATCTTTTTCTTATTTTTAATAGTATAGTCCTTGATATTGAATTAATTAATGTTTGAAATTTTTTTACTATATCAGGGACGAATATAGAAATTTTTTTCGTGGGGGGGGGTGGAGCCCGAACTCAAAAATTTTTCTGCAGAAACTTTTTTTTTTGACGAAACTAAATTTTTCCTCAATTTTTTCCCCGTTGTTATGAATATGAAAGAAATCGTAACTTTAAGAATTAATAACTCAAAAAGTTATAGGAATTTCGGGATGAAAAATTTTTTTCTGTAATCTCGAGAAGGTCCGCTTTATACATCTAAAATTTCACTTCAAAATTTCAACGGAAAGTTGCCTAAATAGAGCTTGACAGACAGACAGATGGACATTTTCTAATTATATATATAGATATTTTAAGATTAATCCATTTCATTAGACCATATAAAGATTCATTACCGTTTATTGATTTACTTGAGAGGATTTCATGCACGAAGGCACCCACCTCCAACGATTTCCTAGAGCCATCTCTCGACAATTAGATAAATTAAAGGGAGTAAGGAAAATGAATAATTTTATAATCAACTAGTATAATCAATTGAAATAAACAGGGAAGGTGTCTAAATGGCCTCCGATGCCGAAAAAGAGTTTTTAACGAATTAAAAAAAAAAAAAACTGAATTACATCAATAAAGTGTACTTCAAACAATTTTCACAAAATATTACTGATATACTTTTTAAAAGGGCCTCTAAATAATAATTGATTCAATTGAATTTTAATCTAAAAAGAAAAAGATTTAAATTATGTTACCATGGCAACCATCTTTCCTATGAAGAACAAAAGTAAAGTGGTTTTCAGAAGAAAATTTTTTTTTTTTTTTTTTTTGGAATGGGTGCATAAGGTCCGAAGACCTATAGTTGATTTATGAATTTTTTTAAAAATCGTTGGAGCGAATTTTGAGAAAATACAAAAAAAAGTATATCAGTAAAGTCAGTGGCGTCATTTGGGGGCAGGGGGGGCATTTGCCCCCCCAAGGGCTCTGATTTTTATAAAATTTTATATTATTCTAAATAAAACACTCCAAAATACATTTACGAGTATACAAATTGTACAAAATTAAACAATTAATTAAATTTAAAATGTTTTGGCCAAATTTGAGTACCCGTTTGTAAGTAAATTTTAGGAAAAAAAAATGTTTGCCCCCCCCAAGAAAAATTTGCCCCCCTAAGAAAAAGTTGAAATGACGCCACTGAGTAAAGTACTACTACTTTTTGGCCGATTTTGTTTAAAAGCTTATTTATACGTTCGCAGGGTGCCTAACTTCTCAAATATAAAATCTCAACCTCCTAGCTCATTTCCTTCATGGTCAAAAATATTCGCAGACACACACACAGACCAATTTTCGGGACCCACTTTTTTGAACTCAGGGGACCTCAAAACATGTATATCCATCAAAATCTCGACATCGAATTTTTGACACGATCATAATACTTTCTCTTTATATTTCATATATAGGGCAAGAGAAAGTAAAAATAAGTATTTCGATTTTTTGTCCTCTTGGAAAAGTATATATTTCATCCTTTAGTAAGAAAAGTAAAAAAAATAAAAATAAATACGGGGGCGTAATTGCCTGATAAATAAAGGAATATAGCGAAATCGCCTGTGGAATAGGCAACCGCTCTTGAATGAATGTAGTGTGGAGACAAAGCACAGGCGGAACCGGACGAGATCTTTAGTGAATCTGAAACAAAGAAAATTGTACTATTTTAATTAAAGAAATAATAAGAATCTAAGTAAAAGTAAAAATAAGTAAAAATTAAAATTTAATTTCCAAAATATTTTAAATTAATTGTCATTTTTTATCTATGTTTTTTTTTCTTTGGGGTTTTGTAATTTGTATATTTGGAATCAATTTGACAATAAAAGTTCGTATCTTGGACATGCGGAAAATAAATATATTAAAATAATATATTTGAAAAAAAAAATCATTTTCTTGACCTACTACTATGTGTCTGTCATAGAAGTTTATCAATAATTGACAATTTTGCATCGCTCAAGGCGAGGAAAGCAATTTTATAAAAACTGTTTATGTATTATTATTATTACTGTTTAGGTAATTTTAACAAATTTGTAAATATCTTATTAATTTAAATAAATATTATAAGCTACTGTATGTATAACTGCTAAACAATTGCTAGCCACAATAGCCTTTAACAAACTAAAAAAAAAAAAAACTTAAAGGGGGGGGGGCGTCAATTCAGTCTGCGGCCCTGATTGTCTTGGGTGGTGCGTTTTTTTTTTGGAGTTTTTTTTTTAAGACAGAAGAGCGATTTTTAATTATCGACTTTTTTCTTACCTTTTTTGGGTGATATATGCTTACATCTTACGTACAATGTTCCAACACTAGCTTGCCTCAAAGTCTCTTCAGATCAAAGAGAAATGGGTGAATCTAGGTCTTCGTTTTACTTTCTTTTCTTTCTGCATTTAACAGAAAAGTGAAAACCATAGATGTAAAATTTTTTTTTTCTTAATATATTATTTACTTCCTTAAAAAATTATTATTTAATTCTTAATGATATATGGTTCGCTTAACAACCGGGTGACCCGAGTAACCGGTCTAGAACTGGAATTTTATTATTCTTTTTTGTTGTGATATCAAACGGATAGTAGGACATGACACCTGTGATTGAAAGTTATTTCATTTTCTTAGAAAGATTTTCCACGATTGATATAACTTAAAAAAGAGAAGACATTCACTCCACACCTAGAAATGATAGGCATCTTGAAAAGCATTCACCAGGCTGGAAATCCGGATATATAGTCTAGATAATAACTCATTATATCAATTAAATAAGTTAGGTATTTCTTATCTACGATATTATTTTTTTAGTTCCAGTGACGTCATTTCAGTTTTTGCTTGGGGGGAGGGATTTTTTTACTTCTCCTGCTCCTTAATTTATGTATAAACATATATACATTTATATTTTTATCTACACCATCTTCTATACTAATTTATAAAGAGAGAGGGTGAGTTTGTTTGTATGTAGGGGCTAAGCTCAGATATTAGCAAACTTATTTTAAAATTCCTTCCATACCGATTAGTCAAGATTTCCAAAAGCTGGGCAAAACCCCAAAAATTTTGGATTTTTTTCAGTTTTTCGCCTATATTTCGTAAACTAAGAATATTTTGACCATCATAGTCCAATGCAAAGTTATAGAGCATTAAATTTGGTAGATAAAACGAATTTGTAGACCAAATATTAACCGAGATATGGCCGGCCAAATTTAAACAAAATTTGTTTAACTTTGACCGGTACCCTTGTCCCCTCTCCCCCCAGTTCCGACGCCTATTAAAATATATTTCAGACTATTTATCAATTTTATATTAATTAAAAAAAATATATATTGATATAATTTATAACTTTCTTTATTATTTTACCTTTTTCTTCCAGAACCTCGGGGAGGGGGGCAATTGCCTCCCCCCCAAATGACGTCCCTGTTTAGTTGTATATAAAAAATTTAAGTTTTATCTACTATGGAGATTTCTCCGTAGCTAATGTAACTCGTGTCAATAGACGCTAATGCAATTTAATTCAACCAAAACGTGATTTTTTTTATTGCAAGTCAATTTCTAAAGTTAGTTTGACATTAATTGAGATGCTTTCATTGTATCCATGAAAAACCAAGCATTGTATTGAAAGATCAGGATTAAAAAAAAAATAAATAAATAAAGACAAACGAACAGTGAAGTAAATCGAATCCACCCATGATTGTTTCTTAAATTACCAATTTTCTTTCCCCTTTTCCATAAAAAAAAAAAATAAAACCTTGACGACTACTTAATATTCAATAATAATATGCATCCCTTGCAATAAAATATTCTTACATTTTAATTGGCTCTCTTATTCTTTCTTAGTGTCCTTGGGTATTATTATTTTTTTTGAAATTAGTTCTTTGTGAGTAGAGAACCGAGACGACGGTGCATGCAGTTCTTCACCTTGAGCAGTTCCACCGTCACTCTCTCTTCGTGGGTGTCACCCTATGTGATTTCTTTTAAGACAAAGGAAAAAAAAAGGGAAATATTTTTTTATATATCTATATACTATCCATATCATAATAAAAAAGACACATTTTTTTTTGGAGTTGAAATTTTTAAATTATATTTGAGTTTATATATCTCCATGACAGTTTTATGAAGAGGAAAATAATTATTTTTTCTATTAATAAAAATATTATTTATAATAAGAAATTTTTGAATTAAAAAAAAAAAGAAAAAATTTTTTTTTAAATGGAAAATATATAAAAATGTAACTTTTAAAAAGTTTTTTTTCTCTTTGTAAAATTAATGATTATTATTTTTATTGTGATTATGTTAAAAATTTTATTCAACTTAGATCCAAAATTTATTAAAAAAAAATTTTTTTTTTTCTTAAAATTATAGTTTATTGATTGATTTAACAATATACGTACATTGTTTTGATTATTTAGTCTAGTATATAAAATGACTATTTTTTTTTAATGAAAATCATGAAATTAAAATCCTATTTTTGATGATTCTCATTAGCAAATTAATTATTTTTTCTTATACTAAAATGAAAGTTACATTACTTGTATACGATGAATATTATTTGGTTTAACACAGGGTAAATAAAATAATTTGAGATCAGGCTAACAAAATAAATTTGGAAACTTTGATTATGATGAATAAAACCAAGTGATATCGTTAATTTTTTATTTTTATTTTATAAACCTAACTACAACTAAAATATCACGTATACAAGCTTTATTATTAAGATCAAATTACCAATAATATCACGGCTTATGTTCAACGCTTTTTTCGGCAAATTTTATTTTGATAAGGATAGTATATTTTTATATTTCTATATCTAATGTATTTGGTGATATAAATTTTAAAGCTTTTTAATATGTTCTTCCAAATGTTAAGCATCATTTATACAAAAACGAAATATATATAAAAAATGTGCACAAAAGAGTAATGTACCAAGTGCATTGAAAACATAGTCTTAATGAATCACAGAAATTCCAATAAGAGAACTAGATGACTGTTCTAAAGCGAATGTGCAGACGAAGTCTTCAGCCTTAAGCCTTGGCAGGGGCTTTCTTTTCAGCCTCAGCAGCAGGTTGAGCTGGAGGAGCTGTTGGATATTCTAGTTTCACACCATCTTCACATTCGAAGATAGGACAACAGTCAGGGAACGGCGCCGTTTTGTTAGTCTTATCGCTAAGCTTGCATTTATCGTTGTGTTTAGGAAGTGGTCCACAATCTTCGACGAGCTCAAGAAGACGTCCAGCATGTTCTCCTTCACCAGGAACGCATGTACTGCGTCCACAGAAAGGAGCTAATTCCCATGTTTTACCAGGCTCAATAGTTGCACAACGTGTCGATGCGAAACACATGCCAGGGAAATCTGTAACAGGAATAATAAACACAGGTTCGCAATATGCTTTCTATTACTTCGTTTGATTATTATAAAAAAAATTTATATCCTATCGACTGCTTGTTTTGAATTTTTTTTTTTTAAAGTAATATGAATCAAAAAGTTCAATTACACTCTTTTCATAGAGAACAGTGCCAGATTTAGACATAAGCTAAATATGCTACAACTTACGACCTTAGAAGGGCATAAAAAATTTCAATTAATTCCCAAAAAAAGTATATTTCTTAAATCTTGGGGGGGGGGGGTAGTCACCCCTTTACCTCTCCCCCCTTGTATCTCTCTTGCCTGAAAGCAACCAAGCCTCGATTTGTGTCTGAAAAGACTATTTGGAAAATATCTTATAGCTATCCGATTTCTACTCTTCTATTCTTCAGCTATCTTTTGGTATTTTTTTTAAATAAGGTTATTTGAAATTTTTTTCATTTCGTATATTATCTCAGTGTTTTATTTATTCCATAAATTTAAAATTACTTAGTTGCATATATATATAAAGGAGGCGATTAGCCGAGGGAATAAAACAGTTAAGCTTGTAATCCTTAGTTGAAGACAACTCTAGTTCAAATCCACCTCATGGCAAAAATTATCTAACTCTATCTAGTAATTTACTGATGTACTTTTATAGTTTATTTTAATTCTCTCAAAATTCGCTCTAACGATTTTGATAAAATAAAATTCAAAAATCAATTATTTTATAGATGCTCTTTCAAATGCATATTCTCATTTCGCTTTGCGAATTTTCGATTGCCGAAGGTAAGAGAAAGTTGTGTGCTGTGGGACTAGTCACACCAGATTATTTTTTCTTTAAAAAATCCTAATCATAAATGGAATTTATTTTGTTTAATTTTCTTTTTTGATATGATTTTTATATAAAGTCATGGTTCGTTCGGTATTTGAAATTGTCTATTTACCAATAAAAATTGATATTATTCAAATAAGCCGAATGAATAGATATTTAGAGAAAGAGAGAAAACAACATAATATATATTATTATTTTTTTATTATTATTGTTATTTTCAAGGCGTTTCAACTATCTTTTTTTATTAATGAAAAGTCAGAGGTGAACCTAAGGATACGCTCTCTGGCTATTTCTTAATCTTCCGTTCCCGTTAGGTGAAAGGGATGAGTCACACTTTCACCCTTTAGTCCTTGTTTGTCAACAACCTCCTTTTTTTTATAGATTTACTGATAGGTTCATTTACATTCAACTTTCCAGGCCTATTTGGAGTCTAATAATCTTTCTTTATGATTTGTAGAAAGGGAAAATATAAGAAACTGAATCATTAATATTCAATCAGGGGCGTATATATAAGGGGGGGGGGGGAAGCCGAGGGAGGCCCGGGCCTTCCGATATTTTCCATAGGGATATCGCATCAAAGGTGCTTGCGTGTCTCTAAAAAAAAAGGTAAAATTATTTTCACGGACGGGGAAAAAATTTGTTTCCGCAGGGCGGAAAACTATGGTTCCGAAAAAACAAGATTTTTTCCCAGGGCGGAAAATATTTAGTTTCTTTAAAAAAAAGAATTTTCTGGAGAAAAATTTTTAAGTTTAAATTTTTAAGCCCCCCCCCCCCCCCGAAAAAAATTTCTATATTCGGGGCGAATTGTATTCAATGATATCTTAAAATCAAAATTATTTTGAAATTATTTGTAAAAAAAAAAAAAAAAATACTTCGAAGCTTGTTGAACAATTTTGACTCTCATCCCATCATAAAATTAATTTTTAAAGATTTTTTTTTAAAAATAAATTTAAAAATTTTGAACTTATTTTTATTAAATTATTTAATTTCTTCTTTTTTTTTATTTAATTATTTGTTCTCTCAAGCGATACAAAATAATTAGACAAAAAAATAATTAAATATAATTTTATAAATAAGAGAAAATTTAATTGTTTACACTAAATTATTGCTTCGTCTAATTTATTATTTTATTATAAGAAACCGATATTATTTAATTAAAATATTTTAAATTATTTGCATATTTATACTCTCTCTTTCCCTTATAAAACTTACGGTAAACAAATTTTTTATTGCATTTCTCCCCTCCCTTCTTTATTTTCGCTCTCGACCCTGTATCTTGCAATTTTTTTTTTGCCTAGTTAATAAACAAGGTCACATTCAAGTGCAAATCCAAAACATTGAGAATTAATAATTAAGGAAGTTTTATAAAAAAAATTTCACTAGCCGGAAATTAATTAAAAATATAAAATATTTAAGTGAATAAATAATTTTATTATGTTAAGCATTCAAAAATATTAAAATTTTTATTTCTTTTCTTTTTCTTTGACGTTGATTCGTTGTTATATTTTTTTTGAGTTGATGTTAATTAATTAATTAAAATAGCATGCCTTTGTTCATTCATCATTTATATTCGTTAAACGATCGTATGAATAACGTAACGATTTCCTGACCGCCCGAAAAGGATTAAATTCGTCAGACTTACGATACAAATACGACTTTCTTATTGTTTGTAGATGGCCGTAAGGAAAATAAATTTAATTCTAAGGGCCGTCTGCCAAAAATAAATAATTTTGAGTATTATCCATTTATTTGTGTATATTTCGATCCCAGTGATATGGAATCATCCTCAGTATAACCAACAGATGTTTTTCAAATAAATTAATTTTTCCCATCCAATATGACAAAATAGATGAGCATTTCAAGAATGCAATTTTTATATTAATATATTATATATGCGAAGAGTTTTCTCATACCATCTATTGCAATAGTATTGAGAATAAAGCCCGGAAGTTAGGCAGCCCAAATGGCAGCTGGTCTGTCTAAGAAATATCTTTTTCAAAGCAGACAATAGAGCGATCGGCCTTTATTACCATAAAAATTTATCTTTTTAATATATTAGTGAACGTGTACCATTTGGGCTGCCTAACTGCCGGGCTTTATTCTCAATACTATTGCAATAGATGGTACATCCGGTCGCAGAAAGCTTCCAGAGTATATATATCAAGAGCGGATACAAGGGGGGGAGTAAAGGGGGTAATTCCCCCCCCCCCCGAGATTTAAAAAAAAATACTTTTTTTCGAAAAAAAATTTATTTTTAATGTAAAATTTTAAAAATGAATACTTAAAAATTTGATTTGTATTTATATTCTGGCAAACAAATACAGAATGCGCCTTTAAATTACCGATATTAAGAAAAAATTGTGTGCTGTGCGACCTCTCACACCAGATTACCCCCACCCCCCGAAAAACATCTCTGAATCCGCCCTTGATATATATACCGGTATATAATTGCATTCATTGAATGCTCAGCTATTTTGTCATATTGGATGGAAGAAATTGACGATTTGCTAAACATCTGTTGCTTCTAGTGAGGATGATTCCATATCACTAGCATCAAAATATCTACAAATAAACGGATAATACGGATAAATTATTTATTTTTGGCCGACGGTCTTTAGAATTAAATTGAATTACTTTTTTCTTTTAGAACTATTTTAAATGATAAATTTTTCTTCTGAAAAAGAAATTTTTGAATTTTTGAAGTCTCTTGTTGTAGGCCATTGCACCCTTGACCACTCCCTTTTTTATACTCTAGTTACAATTGTTTGTTTTTTTCTTCTTTGTATTGGAATCTATACGATTTTTGCGGACAGGAAGGAGATATTTTGCATAACAATTTGCCAATTGGTGCCGGATACTTGGTCATGATTAGATAGCACCTCTGAGGACAGGTGATTGTAATCAAAGAGGAAATGATGATTCAGATGAGGACTTAGGAGGTGACTCACCTCGGAGGACATCAGCCGGAATGAGTCGACGGAACGTCTTTGGCCTTTCCTCCTCTTTCTTCTTGTCTTCGGCGAAGGCTGTCGCCAACAACGCAACGAGCATCAGGCAAGCTGCGAATTTGTGGGCCTGCAAAAAAAAAAATTAAATTAAATCAAATAGCCTATCTCCTTTTCTTTGGCAACACTCACTTCTTTGGAGGAATGATTTTATAGGTCATGGATTTGATGTTTATATTGGAAAATAATTTTATCATATACACGAAAGAAGCCGTTGTAATTATTAAATAAACACAATGCATTTCGTAATTTTTATAAGAATTGTTTTCAAAATAATTATAAATTATAGGTATCACCACAAAACTCAAATTTGTGATTGATTTTTACTTTCTCATACCTATATATGAAATATATAGAGAGAAAGTTTTGCAGTCATGTTAAAAAATCGATGTCGAGATTTTGAAGGGTCAAGCCAAGGGCGGATCCAGAGGTGTTTCTCGAGGGGGAGGGGGTAATCTGGTGTGACTGGTCGTACAACACAATTTTTTCTTAATTTCGGTAAAGGTTTAAAGGAGCATTCTGTAATTGTTTGCCAGAATATAAATACAAATCAAATTTGTATTAATTTTTAAAATTTTACATTAAAAATAAAATTTTTTTTCTAAAAAAAAGTATTTTTTTCAAATCTCGAGGGGGGGAGTAATTACCCCCTTTACCCCCCCCCCTTGTATCAGCCCTTGGGTCCAGCAAATTGGTCTGTCTGTGTGTAACGATTTTAAGCATGAAGGAATTGAGCTAGGAGATTGAGATTTTATATTTAAGTTAGGTACTCTCCCGGACACTCGAAATAAGCATTTGAACAAAATCGGCCAAAATGTACTAGTACGTTACTGAGGTGCTTTTACAGTTTTTTCGAATTTCTCAAAATCAGCCCTAACGATTTTGGTTAATCTCAAAAATCAACTATTTTTTTTAGATGATCTTTAAAAAGTATACCAGTGAAATTTTTCGTGGAAATTGTTTGAAGTACACTTTACTTTATGTACTTTTTCAGTTTTTTTTTTTTCAATTCTCTCAAAATATTCTCTAAAGATTTTTATTAAAATTTATAATTCAATTATTTTTTAGATCCTCTTGAAAATGTATATTCAAATTTTGCCCTGAAAAGTGTTTAAAGTTCACTTTACTATTTCCAGATTTTTACTTATGAAATGCAAGTGGTCAAGTTTGTAACTATGGGAAACTAATTATATCTCGACACAAAAACAATCTATAAATTATTAACACAACCTTAATTATTGTTCCGGAATAATTGAAAAATTTCAGCATCCACCCTTAAAATAAGGAGCACCTTTCAGTTCAGAATATTTTCGAAACGAAATCGAACCGAGTGAAATCATTTTAAAATCGGGTCAACGAATGACCCAACGTGAAAAGGAAAGGATTGATGGAATGGAATAGAACGGGGCAGCCAGGGCAAACGTGGCGAAGCCAAAGCGAAAGTGAAAGGCTCTCTGGAGCCTTAAGGGGCCGGATCCTTGCTACCTGTGGTTTCACATCACCTCGCTATACATACACACACTCTTCTAATCATCTCAATTTACAACTACCACCAATCTTATTTACATAATAATAAGGATTGATTGATTCATATTTATCCACGGCCTTATATATTTTTGCGTGGGATGACGATTTATTTATTAGTCCAGATGAAATTTATCCTCAGCTTTATATATTCTTGGGAGGGATGCTGATTTATTAGTCGAGATGAAATTTTAATGAAAGATTAGATAATCTTTAAGATTAAGCAATATTAATTGTTTAATTGTAGATACCAAGCTCTCTTTCTAACTCTAGGAAGAATATTACTTCCGTAACATACACGAAAGATTATTAAATTGATACTGGCGACCGTAGGCACTAGATGAAACATGATATATACAATAGGTTATGTGTTTCAATTATTTTTCTATTTTTTTTTTCATATAAAAAAAAAGATACGTCTTTTCTTAAATAATACGAAATATAGAAACCTTAGTATTTATATTTTTTTTAATGTTTCGGGGAGTAAATCACGCCCATCATCAGGACTAGTAAAAATAATGAATTAATCTTTTGATATAGGGAATTGAAATTATTATTAAAATTTTTTATATTAGTAGGCTATAATAAAAAAATAATATTTCTTTAAAAAGGACATGTCTTGTTACATGGTGAATGCAATTTCTTATTAAAGAATATAGTTATCAAGCAAAAATTTATTATAATAAATTTGTGGTATAGTAAAATATGTTTTCGGACGATCCTGAATGTTTCTATTGTTTTTTTTTTTTTTTTTTATAAAAAAAAATATACGTCTTTTCTTCAATAATAAGAAGTAAAGAACCCTTACTATTTATATTTTTCCTACGCTCAGGGGCTCACATATTGTGGGTGTGTGAATGGCGACCACGAGCTGCCCTAACTGGGACTGGCAGTGCTTCTGTTCTTTGCATGTCCCTCTCTTTCCTTCTATATTTTTAACAGGCGTCAGAACGTGCGACTGGCCGGCCTATTCTATTTCTTCCCGGTCGCAAAAACCCATAAACTGCCGACCCCGCACCGCGGGATTAAGGCGAAGAAACAAGAAGACTATTTATATTTTTCCTAACGTTTCGGGGACTAAATCCACATCATCCTGATATCTAGGACTAGTAAAAGTAAAAATAATAATTTGATATAGGGAATTGAATTTATATAGTAGGTTATGTGTTTCAATAATAATTTTGAAACACACAATCTAGTGTAGGCCTATAATTTCAATTGCCTATATCAAAAGATTATTTTATTATTTTTAATTTTACTAGTCCTAATGATGGGCGTGATTTAGTCCCCGAAACGTTAGAAAAAATATAAATAGTAAGGGTTCTATATTTTTTTATTATTGAAGAAGTGAATTATATTTTTATAAAAATAATAAATAAAAAAAAAAAAAAAACAATAGAAACATTCAGGATCGTCCGAAAACATATTCTACAATCCAACAAAAATTTATTATAATAAATTTGATAATTGATAATTACTATGCTCATTAATAAGAAATTGCATTCACCTGTAACAAGACATGCTCTTTTTAAAGAAATATTATTTTTTATTATAGCCTGCTAATATAAAAAATGTATGAAATGAATGAAAAGCATTTTTTCTTTAATAAAATCATCAACTTTAAAAATATTGACACACCTGTCACTACTTTTATTTAATTTATTTTTTTTTTAATGAGATCTTTCAATTAAAATGTTTTTTTTTTTTTTTTTGCTATCTTTACCTTAAACTCAAAAACAAAAAAAAAAAAAAAATGAGTCGAACCCACGTTCTTTTGTGGTTTACGCACACTCACGTTTTAGATATTTTTTTTGTGTAGCAAAACAGCTAGAAATTTTTTTTTATATTTTCTATTGGATTATAATAGAGTTTAAAATTTTAACATTACTCTCAATTTTATTTGTTTCCTCACCCCTTTGGTTTATTCGAGATTTTGATGGATATACACGTTTTGAGATCCTCTGAATCAAAAAAAAGTGGTTTTTGCAACATGGTCTGTCTTTGTGTATCCAATTTAAAGCATGGAGGAATTGAGCTAGGAGGTTGAAATTTTATATTTAAGTTAGACACCCCCCTGAGGCGTGAAAATAAGCTTTTGGCCAAAGAGTACTCGTACTTTATTGATTTACTTTTTCAGTTTTTTTCAATTCTCTCAAAATTCGCTCTAACGATTTTGATTAAAATTCAAAAATCAATTATTTTATAGATGCTATTTTAAATGTATATTCTCATTTCACTCTCATAATAGCTTGAAGCACGCTTTACTCTTGTACTTCATAGGAAAGATAGGAGAAATGGTTGCCATGGTGCAAAATATAAATATTTTCCCATGCTTATAAATTTTACATCTTGAATACTAATACATGTATATCGATGAAAATTATGTCGACACAAAAAATCTGGTGTGACAGAACACAACTTTGGATTACCAAAATCGACTATCACACCAGATTTTTTTCTTTTGCTATTTACAAAATTTGTAATTCCATACAATATTAAATCTCTTCATTGCGGTTTCTACAAAAAAAAAAAAAAACTCTAACAATAAAATTTTGATACTTTTTTATTTTTTTTATTATTCAGCATTCTGTAAGTAATGAGAAAATTTTTTCGAGGATACCTTCAAGTCATTCTAAACTTTTATGCTGCTTCTTGGAAGCTCTCATAATTCATGTCCTTATTCTTAAACAATTGACTGCCTGCAATACTGATACAAAAGAAGTTCCTCTCATTAGTCTTACTTTCAATAGAAAGTAATATGATGCAGCAAATGGATTGCGATAAAATTATTCATGACTACGCATAATAAAATTCTAAAAAGTTAATCGTTCATATATTATTCTCTTGTAATTACACTATCTTCCATTTAGAGATTATTATGATAAAAGCCCTAGAGCGAAAGTATAACTGAAAAAAAATTTAAAACACATCTAAGAACTGGTTTGGGGGACTAGGTCTAATAGGAATTTTAATTCGACTAAATTGGTGAGAGATTATTTGGGAAGCAGGAAAAATAGTTGACCAAGTACAGTGGAAGTCAGATTATATTGCCACGAAAACTTGAATTATCACCTAATATTAAAATATAATACAATTTTTTTTTTTTTTTTGTTAAATATTTTATTTTGATAACCTGTTTTAAAAAAAAATTATTCAATAATCTTATTATTTTTCAAATATATTCCAAGGTGAAAGCTGTTGCACACTTAATTGCAATAAAAATTTTATAATTCATATTTATTAGTTTTTTTTTTTTTTTTTTTTTTGTTATTTGGCAATTTTATAGGAGGAGGGGATTGCAAATTTATAAGCCCTTTGTAGAGTATAGCTCAATGGTATTTTGGAAATCTTGGTAACCACGTGCCTCCGGCTGTATAAATTTTACTTTACTAAATATAATTTTTTGTAGTAGGCCCTAAACTTTCCTAATATATTAAAATAGTATATGACAGAAATGTGACCAACTCATTTTATTCGAAATTCAATATTTTAACAAAATAATACTTATATACAAAATTTTCATCTTTATTATTATTATTTATTTTTTGAGTCTTTAAGGGCGCCTCAGCATCTATATTATAATCCGCTTAATTATGTCTGTTGTATAACTTTTTTGTATATTTAAGTATGTTTAAATTAAAATTTGTAGGACTATAAATTTTCAAAAACCCTATATTTTTATTAGATAATAGGGCCGTAGACAGAAAGTTTTTTTTCAGGGGAGGGGGAGGCAGTGGCGTATTTAGGAGACCGACCCCCCTTCCAAAAAAAAACCTTTTCAAAAATAAAAAAGATACTCATTTTTTTTTTTTTTTTTTCAAATAAGTTGGGGGAGAAGTCAATTTTAATTTATTATTTTATATTAATGAAGTCAGTAGCTGTTTATTTATACAACAGTAAAAGGATTAGGAGCAGCTAAAAAATAAAAAGCTTCCGATTTTTACAAATTTACCAGACGTTTCGGGAAAATTTTATCATCAGTCCTTCAAAATAGTTAAGATCCCGAAGTTGTCATTTAGCTAATAGAAAGAAATTTTTACTACTTAAAGTATTTGGGGGTGGGAGGTGGTGTTCCTCAGGCTTTTGCCCCCCCCCCCCCCCCTCCAAACCGAAATTTTGCCTACACAAGCAGGAGGTGATAATTTCTTGGTCTGTTTCGTTTTGTTATCCTAATTTATTTAAAATTTAAAATATTTTTTTCATTTCTAACAGCGTTCAAAATTTTAACACTATTTCTCTTTTTATTAAAACTAATTTTTTTAGCCCGGGTTTGAACTTCCCTTCCTGTATTTGTTATTGAGACAAATGATAAATGTCCCAACTTCTTTTGTTTATTAAAATATATTTAAAAAATTAATAAGTTTTTTTTTTTTTATTCAATATAATTATGTATATTTTTTATTTATTCCCAAGGTAAATATTATTTAATCTTGTTTATAAATATTTATAATATTTATATTTCTGGACTATCCTCGAATATAAATAAATACATATTAATTTTAATAGGTCTTTCTAAAATTTAGCCTATATTTTTATCTCAAAAAACTATCGTTATAATAAATTTAAATTTTTCTTGAAAAAAAAACCCTTTTTTTTAATTCCATATAATAATAACTTGATTTTTTAAATATCAAGTTCGGAAATTCCGGTTTACAGATCATATCTCTAACAGAGAAGGTCTGTCTGTTTTTGTGTCCATCACTCACGAACACATTTACTACTAATAACCTGATATAAATAAAGATTTTATTAAACCGAACAGGTTTGAGCTACTTAAGAAAAAAAATATCCAAAATGTCAATCTAAAACCGATTAAATGATGGGATACTTATGAAACCGTTTCGTTATAGATTGAAGGCCTCTTGATTAATAGTTTCAAGTGTGATGAGAAATTTTTAAAACTATATACCATATATTTATTATTTAGATAAAAAAAGATTTATTTTTCTAAAATAAAAATAAAAAAACGAGATATATACCCCTTCTCTATCAGCCCCTGAATCAACACACCTACGCTTTCCGTTCTTATTAGTAATTATTTTTTTAAATCGAGGTTCCTATTCACCACTCTAAGGATAAAAAAATACTCCTATTTATAATATTACTAGTCTTCTATAATATTCCGTGTTATTTCTCATTTAAAGTATAATTAATTAACTAAAAGTAATAGTTGTTGAAATAATTGTATTCTTCACAAATATACCATCACTTATAAATTGTCTAATTATTGCCAAAAGGTGACGTTGACTTGGTTCTTTGATAAATAATAATTCGTTCGGGGATATTTTAGCCACTACGTAGAGCTGTATGAAATTATTTTTTCGAATAAGTTTTCGGGACACCCGTTCAAATTATGACACTTAGTAATAAAATAATTTGTACAAAATTTTAGACCGATTGAACAACGCATTTCATTTTAATAATTTCAATTAGATCTTAAAGTTGTCCAAAATATGTATTAATTATTTTCTACCAATTGTTAAAATTTGTGTAAGTGTCCTGAAAAAATAATTTCATCAAGTATATGGCTTGCTCTATACAATACGCACAAACACATAAAAGAAAATTTATAAAAAATTAAAATTTATTTTTTGACGTTTAAAAAAAAAAAAAATAAACTTAAGAAAACATTTAGACAAGATAAAACTAAATTTCTCAAAATGGGTTTGACTAATTTTACCAAAGATAAAAAGATAGATACACACACACACACACACACACACAAACTAATAGGATGTTTAAATTCTCTTATTTATCTAACTCATTTTTTCCTGACAAAAAAATATTGATATTGCTTAATAGGAAGTAGCCTAGGGGTATTTTTTTTTTTAAAGTACCATTATATAAAAAATAATAGAAAAATGAATCACTTTTTTAAATATTCTATAAATTCTATGAATAATTACACCTGAAATTGCTTTTTTTTCTTAATATGTCGCCATATTTTGTTTAAATTTTAAATTTTATTAATTATAAATTAAATTTGATATGATCAAAATAAAAGATAAAGATGCTAAAATTTTTTATAATAATTAATTTCATTTCATGAAGTGAGAAACTAGAATAACTATCTTATTTCCTCTCAATTTTTTTTTTACGTCTTCTTCGGCATCTTAGGCCATTTAAGCTAATGTTTCCTCTCTGAGTCACGAATCACGGCAAATAGGATTTTAAAACAAATATTTCGGACCTCCGTATTTTGGGATCGTGAAATGTAAAATACAGCAATATCTTAAATAGTTCGGTTCAGAGACGAAGAAAGAAATTTTTTTCGGTTTTCTCCCTCTCATCCCAAATGATAAATTTTTAAAATACTTTTTATAATTTCTAAGAGCTTTTAAAATTTTAACACTATTATTTCTCTGTCCTGTATATTCATGTATTCCCTCTCCAGCTCAAGTTAATCGGTTTCCTAAAGGGGTTTAAACAAGGAACAAAGTTATGATTCATTCCATACAAAATTTTTTGTTCTTGTTTTTTTAATTTTTTGAATTTGAAACAGGACAAGTTAATTCTTATAAATAAATTCAAGGTATTTTTCTACCTCAAATAAAAATATCCATATTTAAAAAAATTGTTTTAATTGTTATTATTAAATATTAAATTCTAATATTATATCGACAAGAATAATCCCTTGATTTATTTATTATTTTTAATTAAAATTTTTAATAAAAATCTTTCATTTTTTTTTGTTTTTCAAAAAAAAAAAACTTTATTAGAAAATTTCACACGGAACCAACCAAAACCGGATTAAGCGAGGTATTGGTGTATCACAAATGTTTTCACTAAAAGAAGTCCATAAGGACAATCTTTTTCCCAGGTCCAAAAATATTTGCAATAAATGACTCATTATTTAGAGCTCAGTACTCGTTTGTTACCTTCTAATAAGTAAAACAATTTATTATCATTTTTTGCAATGATTTTCATTACTGAATAATAAAATTAATTTTTTTTTTCAACTTTGTTGCAAATAATTCTTAAAATTAGAAAGAGAAAAAAATCTTTAAAAGCACCTTCGCCAAAAAAAATAGATAAAAACACTAAAGGGATACCCGAACGGCCTGCCCGAATTATTATATCTGTTCAGGTATTTTGTTAATAAAGATTACCAGGTTTGTGAAAGCAGTGCAAATTAAAAAGGGATGAGGAAAGTACGAAGCGCTTTTTATGTTAGCTGGTCTTTTGAAGTAAGTGTAGATGCACTTACCATGCTGGAGATGTCAGGGGCACAGGCGACCTCACGGAGCCGGACAGTGGTAATTTCTGACTGTGAGGCCCGGCGTCTGCGGCGTACTTTTATATCAGGGGGCTTGTGGAGGGGGCAGGTGAAATTAAGGTTACCCCAGGCAGACTAGTGGGCCCCAGCGAGGATCGTGTCGAGTGAAATCCCCCTGGATGAGCAATGAGGTTCTCTTTGCTACCCTTAAGGACACTCAGTTATTTCTTCCGCAAAGATTTTATTTTTATCAGACTTTGGTGACTCATAAAAATTATAGAGAGAGAGAGAGACAAAAATCTAAACAGTAGATTCATATTACTTAGTGATTAAAAAAATTATATTATTTAATTTCTAGATTTATTTTTAATTAAACTTATAAACAATTAATCTATTTTTTAAAATCTCACCTATTGGCAAGGTTCTAATTTATAATTTAAAAAAAATATATATATATTTTTCAGATAAAGACTTAAAAATATTTATTTATTACCGAGAACTCTTAAGGGACTTTTGGATCCATATCAAATCATGAGGGTTTCTATTTACTTTGACCTACCAATTCGACAATTTTAGTGGGTTAGGCTCAAAATTTGTATTGGCTATAGAGGAAGGGGGGTGTAATATGGAATGGAATAAGTCGGCTAATATGGAATACCGACATATCTCGGCCCTCTTAGGTGTTGCAATTGATTGGATGCTTGTCAAACATCCACCAGAGTCCTCGCTTTTGAGTATTACCGAGCACTCTTAAGGTACTTTTGGATATATATCAAATCATGAGAGTTTCTATGTACTTTGACCTACCAATTCGACAATTTTAGCGGGTTGGGTGTAATATGGAATAAGTCGGCTAATATGGAATACCGGCATATCCCGGCCCTCTTAGGTGTTGCAATTTATTGGATGCTTGTCAAACGTCCACCAGAGTCCTCGCTTTTGAGTGGTAGTTGTCGCTATTCCGCCATAGCAGTTTTTTTTTTTTAGAGAAAAATTATTTTTTGAGCCATCTCATTTTTTTCGAGCTAAGTGTTTGTGAAACTCTGTGTACTTATTATAATGACTTATTTGGAAAAAAGCTGTCGTAAATACCTATAGGGGAGTTGAGTGTTCTCACAAACTAATTTGAGGTGCCATCATTGGTGGGTTGGGCTCAAAATTTGTATTGACTTCATTTCATTGTCTAAAATGGCGAGTCGGCTAATATGGAATACCGAAGGAGAAATCTTTATTTGCGAATTTTGCAAAACCCTGAATCAAGAAATGTTGTTAATTTTGAATCAGAAACTGGCCTTAAGTTTTTTTTTTCAATTCTTCTTTCTAAACAATATCTTAATTTTTTTTATGTTACGCATTAGTCTGTCAAGCGCCAAAAAATTAAAAATTGAGTTAAGCACGGAATATTGTTTCAAATGCTATAATTAATAGTATTTTTTTATGAAATATGTCCTAAAAAAATCTGGTGTGACTGGCGCACAGCACACAACTTTCTCTTACCCTTCGGTAAGAGAAAGTTGCGCACTGTGCTGGTCACACCAGATTTTTTGTGTCGAGATATATTTAGTTTCCGATAGCACCTTAGTTTCAAACTTGCATTTTAAATGTTGACTGCTTCAAATAAACTATGGTTATTTTTCAAAATTTTAATCTCATATTTGGACATTTTATACACAATATAGAATCGTAAATAAATACAAAATTTCATAAGAATTGGAAAAAAAAATTTTAAATGCCTAAAAAGTTCTAAAGGGGACCGACCCCCTTTTGAATCGAAATTAACATACAAATCCCTATAGGAAATTAACATTAGGCCTATGCGAAGATAAGGTGGAAAGGGAATTTAAAAAATCTGGTGTGACTGGCGCACAGCACACAACTTTCTCTTACCCTTCGGTAAGAGAAAGTTGCGCACTGTGCTGGTCACACCAGATTTTTGTGTCGAGATATATTTAGTTTCCCATAGCACCTTAGTTTCAAACTTGCATTTTAAATGTTGACTGCTTGAAATAAACTATGGTTATTTTTCAAAATTTTAATCTCATATTTGGACATTTTATACACAATATAGAATCGTAAATAAATACAAAATTTCATAAGAATTGGAAAAAAAAATTTTAAATGTCTAAAAAGTTCCAAAGGGGACCCCCTTTTGAATCGAAATTAACATACAAATCCCTATAGGAAATTAACATTGTTTCTATGCGAAGATAAGGTGGAAAGGGAATTTAAAAAGAGTAGAGAGAGACGATAATGTTTGCAAGTGGGAGAGATATATATATATGTTTTCTTGGAAACAATTAAAAACAGAAATAAAATAAAAATAAATGGGAATTTAAATAATAATTGATTTTTAATCTAATAAAAAAGAAAAAGATTTAAATTCCGTTACCATGGCAACCATTTCTATCTTTCCTATGAAGAACAAGAGTAAAGTGGTCTTCAGAAGATTTCAACGGCAAAATGAGAATATACATTTTAAAGAGCATCTAAAAAATAGTTCATTTATGAATTTTAAAAAAAAATCCTTGGAGGGAATTTTGAGAAAATCGAAAAAAACTGAAAAAGTACATCAGTAAAGTACTAGTACTTTTTGGCCGATTTTGTTCAAAAGCTTATTTTGAGATTCTTCAAAGGTACCTAAGTTAAATATAAAATTTCAATCCGCTAGCTCAACTCCTTCATGCTAAAAATCTGTCCACACACACACATACACACAGACACACACACACATACATACACACACACACACAGACCAATTTGCGGGACCCACTTTTTTTGGACTCAGGGGACCTCAAAACATGTATATCCATCAAAATCTCGACATCGAATTTTTGACATGATCGCAATACTTCCTCTCCTATATATTTCATATATAGGCTAAGAGAAAGTAAAAGAGTAGAGAGAGACGATAATGTTTGCAAGTGAGAGAGAGACATATATGTTTTCTTTGAAACAATTAAAGACACAAATAAATTTAAAATAAATGGGAATTTAAATAATAATTGATTTTTAATCTAATAAAAAGAAAAAGATTTAAATTCCGTTACCATGGCAACCATTTCTATCTTTCCTATGAAGAACAAGAGTAAAGTGGTCTTCAGAAGATTTCAACGGCAAAATGAGAATATACATTTTAAAGAGCATCTAAAAAATAGTTCATTTATGAATTTTAAAAAAAATCCTTGGAGGGAATTTTGAGAAAATCGAAAAAAACTGAAAAAGTACATCAGTAAAGTACTAGTACTTTTTGGCCGATTTTGTTCAAAAGCTTATTTTGAGATTCTTCAAAGGTACCTAAGTTAAATATAAAATTTCAATCCGCTAGCTCAACTCCTTCATGCTAAAAATCTGTCCACACATACAGACACACACACACACAATACATACATACATACATACATACACACACACAGACCAATTTGCGGGACCCACTTTTTTGGACTCAGGGGACCTCAAAACATGTATATCCATCAAAATCTCGACATCGAATTTTTGACATGATCGCAATACTTTCTCTCCTATATATTTCATATATAGGCTAAGAGAAAGTAAAAAATTTATATTTAATGTTACTTGCACAATTAAGAAAAAAAAAAAAATATATATATATATATATATAATCTAATCAAAACAATGTACGTAGGTATATCAGAAAAATTTAAATGTTAATTTTTTCAAATCTCGGTACCTGGCGCTACACACACTAATGCGTAACAGGGTCCACATGTAATATGTAAGTTTTTTTTCTCAAAGTTCCACACTATATAGATAAATAAAAATAAATAAATTGAAATAATTTATTCTTTCAAAAAAAAATTGCACTTGTTATAAGTGAACAAATGACTTTTTTACTAGACAATAAAACCACCGAACTGTTGAAAAAACAATTTAAAAAGGTGCAAATTGTACGATGCCTCTCCTTACCAAGAAAGCAAATTCTGAAGCAATTATGTTTTTTTTTAAATAATAACTGTCAAGGCCTTTTTTTATTTATTCACCTATTAAATAAATCACAGATCTCATTATTTAAATTGTTCTTGGAATCAATCTTTTGTTAGGGAAATTTATTTTAATCAAAATATATCAAATCGATTATTTGGTTACAAAAACTTGGTAATGTAAACCATAAGATCGAGGAAGTACGCATAGTAATTCATAGTAAGCCTATGACAAAAATAATAAACGTCTTAATAAATTTATGTAAAAATAATTGTATTTCTTTCTATTCTTATCATCGAATATCCTGCTGATTCCTTTAATTTTGTAATTTTCGAACAGACATGTTGATAGTCTTCTACGATTTAGTTTTATTTATTTAATTAATTGGTAAGAATAAATTATAAATAGGTAAAATAAAAGTTTTAGGCAAGAAAGTTCATCTTTTAGGTTAAATAAAATTAATTATAAGAAAAAAAAGTTAATTTTTACCTCATTTTTAAAATTAATTTTTGAAATTATTAATTCACCTTCTGTATTTTCTATAACCCTGGATAGTTTATATAAATTTATATTTAATAGAACTTTTCAAGTTTATTTTTACTTTCTCTTACCTATATATGTGATATATAGAGAGAAAGTATTGCGATCATGTCAAAAATTTGATTGATTTGAAGTCCCCTGAGTCCAAAAAAGTGGGTCCCGCAAATTTGTCTGTTTGTAAGGATTTTGAGCATGAAGAAATTGAGCTACGAGAATGAAATTTTATATTTATGTTAGATACCCTTCCGGACACTCAAAATAAGCTTTAGAACAAAATCGGCCAGAAAGTATTAGTACTTTACTGAAGTACTTTTTAAGTTTTTTTTTCGAATTTCTCAAACGATTTTGATTAAAATGCAAAAATCAATTATATTTTACATGCACTTTAAAAAGTTTATCAGTAAAATTTTTCGTAAAAATTGTTTGAATGTACTTTTTCAGTTTTTTCGATTGGCTCTCACGATTTTGATTAAAATTCATAAATCAATTATTTTTTAGATCCTATTTAAAATGTATATGCTTATTTTACCCTGAAAATTGTTTGAAGCACACTTTACTAATGTAGTATTTCAGATTTTTCATATTCATTTTCCGACGCTTTCTCCCATAGAGCCAATGGGGATTTGCATGTAAATTTCGATTCAAAAGGGGAAACTTTTTACACATTAAAAAAAAAAAAAAAACAAATTTCAATTCTTATAAAAATTTTGTATTTATTTAGGATTCTCTATTGTGTATAAAATATCCAAATATGAGATTAAAATTTTGAAAAATAACTATAGTTTATTTCAAGCAGTCAACGGTTAATACGCATATTTGGAATTAAGGTTCTAAGCTTTGGAAAACTAAGCTCAAAAAAATCTGGTTGACAAGCACAGTACACAATTTTCGATTATCGGAGGTAAGAGAAAGTTGTGTGCTGTGTTACCATCACCCCAGATTTTTTGAGTTTCCTAAATGAAAAAATAAATAGAGAAAAACTCTAGAAAAAGAAGAAGATTTTTTAAAACTAAACTTTCTAATACAAACAATAACTAAAAATTAATTTGTCATAAATTATTTATGAAAATTTTTGACAAATTTAAGCAAAATAAAATTTAGATATGTTGAGGCGGAATATATTTAAATCAGGCAAAAACCCTTGAGATCGGCAAGTTTAACAAAAAAATTTAAATATAAATAAAATATTTATTAACGACCCCCTTAGAAGCACCAGTCCTCGGTGGCTGGGTCCAAATGAATCACAATACAAATGTAATACAAAAACAACAAACAAACAAAACAAAATTGAAAAGAAAATAGAAATGTATGTCTATTAACAAACATTTAAAGTTCAAAAAGAATTAAAAAACAAAAAAAGGCAAAATCTGATCCCTAATTGGACCCAGTTACGCATTACTGTGTCAAGCGCCAAAAAAATTAAAAATTGAGTTAAGCACGGAATATTGTTTCAAATGGTATAATTAATAGTATTTTTTATGGACCTAAAAAAATTTATATTTAATGTTACTTGCACAATTGACAAAAAAAAAAAATTATATATAATCTAATCAAAACAAAAAACTTTAATGTTAATTTTCTCAAAACTCCGTAGCTGGCGCTTGACACACTAACGCGTAACAGGCAGTGGCGTCATTTGGGGGGTGCAGGGCATTTGCCCCCCCCCCCCAACGGCTTTGATTTTTATAAAATTTTATATTATTCTAAATAAAATACTCCAAAATACATCTACGAGTATACAAACTGTACAAAATTAAACAATTAATTAAATTAAATATGTTTTGGCCAAATTTGAATACCCATTTGTAATTAAATTTTAAGAAAAAAAATGTTTGCCCCCCCAAGAAAAAATTTGCCCCCCCTCCAAGAAAAAGTTGAAATGACGCCACTGGTAACATGTTCCAATTATTATAAGTAACTGGGTGCAACATCACCTCTTAAATTGGGCATAAAATTTACTTTTGAAATCATTACTTAGTCAAAGGATTATAAAACATATAAAGGAATACATTTATTTCCTATTTCATTTGTTACTTTCAAAGGTCTTTAATCATTTGACAAAGAAAGGAACGACGCCTCTTACTTTCATTTAGGATATATAGTTTACTAACAGAATAACGAGCTACGCTCGGGTGTTTTTTGATTATTAACTCAAGCAGTCCCACATTTACTTTCAAATCATATTGGCAAAAGACTTGACCTATATAGTGTTAGAGAAATAGAAAACATATAAATATATTTTTATGGAAAAAGGAATGATTCATTCAAAATTATAATTTTCGGATGCAAAAAGATTTTATGGAGAACATCACAGAGAAAGAGAATTTCAAACAAATTGGAATTAAATAAAATATTTTTGATAATTACTTTCTCTTACCCTATATATGAAATATATAGAGAGAGAAAGTATTTCAAAAATTCGATGTCGAGATTTTGATGGATATACACGTTTTGAGGTCCCATGAATTTTGGATTAGTTGTTTTCGCGACATGGTCTGTCTCTGTGTTCAATTTTAAGCATGAGGGAATTGAGCTGCTATAAGGCTGAATTTTTATATTTAAGTAAAATTGGAGCGTGAAAATAAGCTTTTGAACAAAATCGGCCAAAAAGTACTAGTACTTTAATGATGTACTTTTTTAGTTATTTTCTATTTTCTCAAAATTTGCTCTAACGATTTTGATTAAAATTCAAAAATCAATTTTTTTTAGATGCTCTTTCAAATGTATATTCTCATTTTGCCCTCAAACTTGTTTGAAACACACTTTACTCTTGTACTTCATAGGAAAGATAGGAGAAATCGTTGCCTTGGTAACAAAATATAAATATTCTTCCATGTTTATTCATTTTACATCTTTAATTCTCATACATGTACATCGGTGGAAACTAAATATATGTAGACACTGGTGTTACTAGCACAGAACCAAGGGCGGATACAAGGGGGGGGGGGGGGTAAAGGGGGTAATTACCCCCCCCCGAGATTCGAAAAAAATACCTTTTTTTCGGAAAAAAATTTATTTTTAATGTAAAATTTTTAAAATTAAAACTTAAAAATTTGATGTGTATTTATATTCTGGCAAACAAGTACAGAATGCGCTTTTAAATTACCGAAATTAAAAAAAAAAAATAGTGTGCTGTGTGACGAGTCACACCAGATTACCCCCCCCCCCCGAGAAACACCTCTGGATCCGCCCTTGCACAGAACACAACTTTCGATTACCGAAGGTAAGAGAAAGTTGTTTGATGTGCGACTGGTCACACCTAGGATTTGGACCCCTGTGGAAACCGAAACCTGTATACCTGTTTTTTGGCTAATTTTCAAAAACCGAGAAACCGAGTTTTTCCCGAAAACCGAATTCGGTTTTTTTTTTCTTCAGTAATACTTGTATTCAAATTATAAATTAGCCCGTGACCCATGGCTCAGAGAGAAGACATTAGCTAACTAGTGGTTTAGGGTTCGCTTCCCGTCCTAAACGAGAAAAATTTATTTTATTTTAATTAGCTATCAATCATTTGAAATAAAGAGGGATGGGGTCTAAATGGCCTTAGATGCCGAAAAAGACCTTAAACAAATTTTAAGAAAATTATAAATTATTTATATTTTTTTCCCCTTTTTCCAATACTTAAATAATCTACAATATATATAATAATGGCGGAGTGTCTGTCTATCCTTCCGTCTATCTCGCTCTGTTTGACCAACTTCTCGTTGGAATTTTGAAAAATTTTGCACTCTTATAAAAGACGAGAGTCCAGGAAAAAAAAATTCGGGTCACGAAATTCCTATAAATTTTTGAGTTATTAATTTGTAAAGTTACGATTTCTCCCATAGGAAATGTATAGAGAAATATTTAGTATTTTTTGGATTTTTTGTATTCTATGAATGTAAAAAAATCCTCAAGCAGGCACTGGATTGGAACAGTAACAATAATAATTTTCTCGGGTTCGGATCCCAGGCAGTCCGATGATTTTATTTAAGCTATTTGGATACCAAATGGCTTAAATAAGAATGCCTGGACCTCCAATAGTGAGTGTTTTAAAAAATAAAAAATAATAATAATTTTCTTTACATAATTAAGAGAAGGCGAGGGTCCGTCGCTGGCAGGAGCACGGTTGTTAAAAAATAATTGTATACAATTTTGCTTTAATTTAACTTCCAAAAATGGTGGTGCGTTCTAAATAGATTCAGACTTAAAAAAAAAACGGTTTAAAACCGGTTTACCAGTTTTCCACTTTGTAAAAAACCGAAAAACCGGTTTTTTCCAAACCCTTGTCACACCAGATTTTTTACTTTTTTTTTACTTATGAAATGCAAGTGGTCAAGTTAACTAAGGTGCTATGGGAAACTAAATATATCTCGACACAAAAAATCTTTCTAATGATATGCCCTATTTAGAGCTCTTAACAGAGAAACTTCAGAAAAATTAAAACACTAAATTATACATTTCAGAAATTTATTAAAAATGTTAATTTTTCAATTTTCATATAGCTAAAAGTAGTGACTCTTGGAATTCGGATAATTGAAGAGTCGGATGACCGACATTCAGATAATTGATCTCTTGTTTATGTACCAAAATCATTAAATGTAAGACCAGAAATATTTGAAAAGTAACACAAACTTAAACTTAAATTCGATTATCTAAACTGAATAATCCGGGCCTTCATTTATCCGAAATGAGAGCTCTCTATCCTATTTATCCGAAATGAGAGCTCTCTATCCTATTTATCCCAAATGAGAGCTCTCTATCCAGAGAGCATCTTTTTTTTGGTGTGTTAAAATATTTTTTCCAATTTATATTTAAATCTACGTACTATTGTTTTCGTTTAACAAGTTAGAAGATATCAATATGTTGAGTGCGGCCTATAATAGTTTCCACCCCTAGAATCGATGAGGCCTTTCATTTAATAAAGCTTTCCCACCCCTGATATAGACTACTTAATTACAAGATTTTCATAAACCTGAATTGTTATTTATAATAAAATTTACTTTATTAAAAATATACCTTTAATTATATTTTAATTTACTAATAAATTTTTATACTACTGTAATATCCACTAATTAGATTAAATTTAATTTAATTTAATTTTTCATTTAAATCTTTCTTTAAAATTATAATAATTTATATTCTTATATATTACTCATTTTTAAATAAGAGTTGGCATTTTGCCAATTTGTTGATTTACAAAGGCTCTATGGTCAAAAGAGCTAGGCCAAGTTGTCCAATCAGATAGAAGCGCCCTCTCCCTATCAATCAGCAGGGTCCCGAGTCTAAGCTTTTGGCGCCTAATATATTCAATAGGTGAATCCAGGGCAGCTTCAGTTGAGCTTCGGCTCTCTTCAAAGACAATGTTTCCGCGTTACTTGTGCTAATTAATTATTCCTGCCTTCATAAGCATCATGGCGTTGGTTGGTGGTTGACGCGTCCACATGTCGCTCCGTAAAGAAATCGAATTTCTTCTAAACTTTAAGGCCATTTTAGGTAAATTTCAGTTCATTCATTATATTAATTCGTTATTTATTATTTATAATAGTCAAAAATATTATGCCCTCTCAAATATTTAAATATCAATAAATTTACTATTTTATCTGGTAGAGCTGCACTTATTATTTTCTCCCAATTTATTGTTATAAATATTACTATCAATATTTGAACAGAACAAAACATTTAATATATTCAAGGCGATATAAATAGTAAATAACAATCAAAATCATAATGGCTTTTATAGTTATTACATTGATAAAAAATACATAATCAATGGGCCATCATAAACTACTTCCCTCTTCTACAAATTTTCTTTTTGTATCTGGTTAAAAATATGAATCTAATCATCTTTCTCTCTCTCTCTCTCTCTCTCTCTCATATACACACTCTCACACCCTTATGTGTATGTTGTTCCTTCATTTCCTATGGCCTTTGGCTTGACTGTCTTTCAAGCCACAGCAGACAGGTCAGAACTCGTTTGTTGGTTGGGCTCCTAGGTGTCTATGCTTGACTTTACACTAGTATAGTATACATGTATAGGCGAAGTCCCCAGTTCATAGAGATGTTTCCTCTGTGGTTTATTGATTCATTTTATATTTATTGGTTTTGATATTATACATCTAATGATATAATAAATCCTAAACAAAAAGTTTGCATATCATTATATGGATTTTCGTTCTCGTTTAACAAATTAATAGTTACTAGGTGTACGACCCGCCGATGGCGTACCTACCTTTTTTTATTATTCTAATATATAATAAAAATGTCTTTTAGAGAACTCAAAGCTTTAGATGGAAATAGTGAAGGATCCTAGGGGGGGGGTGTGATTTTATTTTTATTTATTCCTAATATTTTGTATTTAAATTCATTAATACCTAATTTTAACATTAATTCACCACTCGTTTTAACGAAATTATTTCTTAAAGGTGTTTTGAAACTGCAGTGCATTTTTGAAATGCAATCATTCTTTGCGCATTTTCGAAAAGTAATTATTATCTTATTATAACGTTTTAAATCATTGTAGCGCATTTTCGAAAGTTAATTATTATCATAGACTTTGCACATTGAATGATTACATTTAAAACAACATATAATTAGATATTACTTCATGTACCCGAAAAAAGATATAAGGGTGTGCCGCCGGGAGTTGAACCACGGATCCACCGATTTGCGCTCAGTGTGCCCTTACCTTATACCTTATACCCGAATGCCGTGCTGTGGTCTAGTGGTAAGGGCACACTGAGCGCAAATCGGTGGATCCGTGGTTCAACTCCCGGCAGCACACCCTTATATCTTTTTCGGGTACATGAAGTAATATCTAATTATATAAATCTCCGTTTCGCGCCTTACCTACGCGATGTATATAATATCTTAAATATTAGTTCTATATATAATTTCTTATTTAAAACAACTTGTTGACGGAAATACATGAGGGTGGCCCGCCTCTGGACGGGCTGAGTTCTCTAAAGGGGCCCTTACACGATCAGTCAGACTGTCAGTATTTGAGCGGAATAGCATTTTAACTGAAGGACTGAAGGCCGTGACTGACAAATTTTAGATATTTTGAAATCCGAGCTTCAGTCAAGGAACATGGAACAAGACCAAAGGAAAAAGTGGAGGGGGTATTGACCACCTCAGTCTGAATTAGGTGTGTGTGCGAGACGTTACTCAAATAAATATTATTTGGAAATAAGAAAAACAATAAAATTTAAATATTTCATAATTGTTTAAACACATTGTTTATTGTCAAATTGTTTTTAAAAATTTTTAGTAGAGTATAGGACTCAAGAGCGGATCCAGAGGTGTTTCTCGGGAGGGGGGGGTAATCTGGTGTGACTGGTCGCACAGCACACAATTTTTTCTTAATTTCGGTAATTTAAAGGCGCATTCTGTACTTGTTTGCCATAATATTATTACAAATCAAATTTTTAAGTATTCATTTTTAAAATTTTACATTAAAAATAAATTTTTTTTCGAAAAAAAGTATTTTTTCAAATCTCGGGGGTCGGGTAATTACCCCCTTTACCCCTCCCCCTTGTATCCTCCCTTGATAGGACCTCCCAACTATGATTTGAATTTTCTGATAGCTTTTTCATGCCTGTTACAAGGCACAAAAATTATAAAAAATGTATTTTATTTTTTATTAATTTCCAAGATCAATTAAAAAAAAAAATTAATACACTTGGATGTGTCTTTAAAATCTGCTAATAATTACTATTTAATAAAGTGTTTTAGATTATGTTTATAAACGAAGTAAAAAAATCTGAATTTTTTCAATTTTCAATTTGTTCACTAAATCACGATTATATTAGTTTAGTTAAAAAGACAAATTAGTGGTTTCCTACAGTCGAACGAGCTAAAAAAAAAAAAAATCTTGTTTCAGACTGGCAGTCTGACTGATCTTGTAAGGGCCCCTTAAAAGACATTTTCACTATGTATTAAATTAAGGTCGAGTGTCCATTTTTTGGTTAAAAGGGCTCCTCGAATTTTACAACCTCCCCCCACTAGCTACTCTCTTTCTACGTTAATAGTAGATCCAGAGGACATTCCTACTTTAGGGCCTCTTCCCCCCTTCCCCCGGAAGGCGAGTGATCCCATTTTATTTCTTTAGGGCCGGTTGCTTCATCCTGGGTGAGTTTGTTAGCCCCGGGCTAAATGGCTTTTTTTTGTAATGCAGAAACCCTCTTCCGGGGGAACAAACCATGTTCTGTTTGTGAAGTTTGCAACTCCATTAAGGCATCTTATAAAAATTATTAAAAATAAAAATTGATATTATCACCCATAATTTAAATAAATATTATTAATATACATTTAAATATAAGAATTTTATTTTTTTGCTAAAATTTGAAAATTTTCAAAAAAATAAACAAGATTTATTAGTTTTCACATAACAATTAGTCAATTGTTCCAATCTTCACAACTATTTTGACAAATTGCCAGCTGTGTGGCTCAAATAAAGATAATTTCAAAAAGAAATATACCTTTTATTTTCACCTAACAAGTAATATCAACTGAAAATATTCATATAAATATTTAATATCAATTTGCATTCAATTTGAAAACAAATAGTTTTATTAACAAGACATGTGCAATGCCTTAGATGAAGTTAGGAGAATATTCAACAACTTGAAATATATCCTGGATATACGAGTATAATCCTGATTGACATAAAATGAATAATAACAAAAAAACGGTAGATTCCATATTGCATTTATATTATTTTTTACATTTATATTGGTGAAGTTAGGATGCTTGAGTTCATAATACATGTTCGTACGTGTCAACCCAGGGCTAAATCTTAGCCCCACCTTTGGGCCTGGGCTAACTTTAGCCCGGACCTTGGCTCCAATTCCCCATATATCTATATGAAATTACTCAAAAGTGAGGTTAACTCAGGGCTAAATATGGCGACGAGATCTGATGCAAGCGGGCCCTAGCCTATAAGATATTTTATAAAATATACAACATTTCATCATTTTATTGATAAAATAAGTAGAATATAAGGTAAAATAACAAATATATGTACTTCTAGAATACTTCTTTTAGCAATAAAATGATGAAATATCGTATATTTTACTATAAAAATAAAACTGAAGTGGGTTTCTGCACTACAAAAAAGTCGGGGCTAACAAGCTCACCCAGGATGAAGCAACCGGCCCTTAATATAACATCTACCTTTGTTAAATATAATATTAATTTTTAACAAATGAGTATGTTTACTCCTATGGCCCCCGGATGATCTCCAGATTTTCCGGGGACCATGGGACATTTGGCTCGCCAACAAATAAACATACTCACAAATTTCTTAAATATATCTATGACTCTGTCAAGTTCGAATCGAGGTATTCATTGAATATTAATATCTTATTCAAATATTATTTAACTAGGCCTATCCCATTAACAGTTTAAAAACGCTCACTTTTTGATAAAATAAAATTATTTTCTCTGGACCAAGTGAATTGAGAGATAACCCATTTTAAATTTGGGTATATATTTTATTTTTAGTTTAAAATTATAGCTATAAGAATATTATATTTGCTAATATTATAATATCGACAATTTTAATAATTTAATTACTTCTTTACAGATTTCTTGTTCTGAGACATCATTGACTTCTTTGTGACTTCACTTCAACCGGCTTGAGCCCGAGTTCTTCCAATTTTGTTCACTTCGGGCTTCGAGGTGCTGTTTCTTTATATATATACCAGGTATATGGTAGTTTAAGTTGTGGAGGGTGATCAAACTTGGTGACATTTTTTATTGCATTTTTATATCAACATTCGCGAAAACACTAAAAGTTATTTTTTGATTTTTGCAAAATATTTTTAATACTATTATTGATTTTTCTAATTTTGTTGGTGTGTTTATACATTTAATGGAAATTTTTTTTAAAGAAAATTTTGTTTACAAATAAATTTCAAAGAGTAAGTAAATTTCATAAAACTATTTAATAATAATACAGATGCTAAATGAATTTTTTTCTTTTTAGATGCTTCATCTCGATGCTATTTTTTTCTTAAACAAATTCAGTATAAATAAGAATAAATGTCTACAACAATTTAAATAAAACTTGGACTCACTGGTAAATTACAAGAAATAAAAAAGATTTACCGTGTAATTGTAAAAATCTTTTTTAAAACATTAAAATAGTCTTTTTATTTACTACAATATTTCTACTTTTGGTCAAAATTTCAAATTTTTTTTTGACTTTAGCAAGTAGAAGGGTAAGGGGTCGGGAATCTCCCTCCAGTGATTCTCTTAGTTTCTATAGGCCCTTTAGCCTAGCTTAAATTTTCAATGAATTTATTTGATGTTGTGAAGGGTGATCAAACTTGATGACATTTTTCTTTACTTTTGCATCAACTTATACTATATCATATATTATTATTAATATATTTAGTGCAAAAAAAGAAAATCTTCTCAAAAAATGTTTTTTTTTTTTTTTTTTTTAAATGAAGACTACGAAGTCAAAGAAGAGGAGTTGGCTTGAGGTACATTAAAAAATTTTGAAATTTAATTCACAAAATCTAATAACATTCATTTTTTCAGCAACAAATCTTATAAAAAAATCTGGTGGGATGGTCGCACCAGATTTTTTGTGTCGACATATATTTAGTTTCCGCCGATATATTAGAATGTAAGATGTATCAATAAAATTTATAAACATGGGAAAATATTTATATTTTATAACCATTGCAACCATTTCGCCTATCTTTCCTATGAAGTACAAGAGTAAAGTGTGCTTCAAAAGATTTCAAGGGCAAAATGTACAATATACAAATAAACATTTTAAAGAGAATCTAAAAAATAATTGATTTATGAATTTTAATCAAAATAAATTACTCTATTTTAAAAAGTTTTTATTCTTTGACATTTTTTTGAAAACTGAATTGTTTTTGAAATAATGAACAAAGAAAATGTTCGTTAAATTTGAAAAAAAAAAAAATCAAAACAAAATCATACAGGTGTCATTAAAAAACATGTAAATATAAACAAATGAATTTGTGAAATAATTGATCTGGCTGCTTGCGTTTTTAAGCAATCTTGTTCACACACACACACACACACACACACACACACACACACACACACACACACACACACACACACACACACACACACACACACACCCACACACACGCGGAGACGTAATTCCAAAAGAATATACGAGAAAGTTTTGGGGAAGTCATTCCCATTTTTTTAAATTTTAATCTGAAATTAAAATGACAAAAAGTCAAAAATATTTTCTTTCATTCATTATTTATCTTAAATTTTTTCATAATCCTGAGATATTATCAGCTAAATAAACAACGAAGGACAAAGAACAAAAGAGTTTCTCCTTTCTAACTTTGCCTCTACGCATTGTCAAGGATTGAAATAACTTATTTATTTTGAAGTAGTCAATTAAAAATTATTAATTCCAAAAAATTTATTATTATAAATTTTATTTATTTTATTTTTGTTTAATGCACTCCATGATTCTTCTTACCTTGCATTATTATTCATGCGTTGCTAATTTAGGTAAAAGAACAAGCTGATGAAAAGAGAAAGCATGAGTAGAGAGACATAATCTTACCTCAGTTAACTTCTAATCTCCAATCCAGATATTGATTAATAGGACATAATTTTTTTGTTAGTGAGTTGCACGACTAACTTGATATAAGGGGAAATGAGTTGTATTGGTGTAGGTCGAGGGTCCGGTGGCCTGGTGGAATGTACAGGTCCGGAAAGGCTGGAGATTCTGGGTTCGATTCCAGCCCAGGGGATGTTTGGCCTCGCCAATAAATAACACTCAGCTTTGTTAGATATAATTTTTACGTCGATTTCTTCAAAGGCCAAGAATGCCTGCAAATAGGCATCCCGTTAAACATTTTCGTCTATCTTTATTCCTTGTCTATATAGACATTGACGGTCAGTGATCTTCAAAATATATTTATATTTAAAAAAATCTTGACATCGAATTTTTGACATGATCGCAATACTTTCTCTCTAAATATTACATGTCAAAAAATGGACACAAAATAGATGTAACCAGGAATTTTTGATATGTGGGTTTTAAAACTTATATATTCCTCCCCTCCTCCCCGCCCCTAAATGAGAAATAATTAAATTTTCAAACTGTTAATTTCTTTGAATTTATAAGTACTTACCATTTGATAATTCTTCCTTTTTTGAGTTATTCTCAAACATCATTGGTATGAAAAAATCAGGTAATGTTCTTTTAAGCATTTTATACACCAAAACTTTTAAAAAATGTTTATATTATTTAAAATATATATATATATATATATATATAATTAAATATTTATAATTGATTTTGGTTTATGTTAAATAAAATAAAATTTATCTTTTTTGCTTATTTATTATACATTATTGAATGTTATATTATTATACAGTTTTAAAAGAGTATTAAAGAAAAATTATTTTATTTATTAATATATTTCAACTTGCCCTTGACGTTGGTCTCAGAGAGAAGACACTAGCTTCTCGCGCCGGGGTCCCAGGTTCGATTCCCGTCCCAGGCGAGAAAAATCTATTTCATTTGATTTGACTACAAATCATTTGAAATAAATAGGGATATGTAAGCGAGGTGGCCTTTTTACTCATCCTTCTAAATAGGGATAGGGTCTAAATGGCCTTAGATGCCGAAAAAGACCTTAAAAAAAATATTACTTACTATGAACTTAGATCTCATCCTCAAATTCATTTTCCGGCTCTTCCTTCCATAGATCCCTATGGGGATTTGCATGCTAATTTCGATTCAAAACGGAGGTCCCCTTTCGAACTTTTTACACATTTAAAATTTTTTTTTCTAATTCTTATGAAATTTTGTATTTATTTATGATTCTCTATTATGTATAAATTATCCAAATATGAGATTAAAATTTTGAAAAATAACCATAGTTTATTTCAAGCAGTCAACATTTAAAATGCAAGTTTGGAACTCAAGTGCTATGGGAAACTAAATATATCTGGACACAAAAAATCTGGCGTGACGGTGCACGGTGCACAACTATCTCTTACCGAAGGGTAAGATAAAGCTGTGTGCCATCACACCAGATTTTTATTTATATAATCATACTATAAGTTCTTCAACTATAGATAGGCAGCCAGAAGGAGAAATAAAACTCTGATTTATTTCAATCAGCTCGTCGAGGATTCGAGTGGAAATTGCTCCTTTTCAAAAAACATTTTAATTATAGAGGATGAGGACAATAACACCCGAAACGTCGACGAGCAGACTGAAATAAATTAGTTTTATTTCTCCTTCTGGCGGCCTTTCCCATCTTATTAGAATTGAAACATTGGATTAATTACCTGTAATTTGACTCCCTGACTACCCTACACCTTCATAAATTCTATTCTAATACAGTATATTGCCTAAACTTGTTATCACTTTAAAAAAATCTCTTATATAAAAAAAATCTTCTAAATAGATAATATTATAAAAAAAAATGGGTCAAAAGAATTAAGTACACAAACTCAATTGACTAATCGATTCTTAAATACATTCATTGTTTTACTTTCCCTGCATTAAGAAACATTATATCGCGACGCTCTTTTAACGGAAACACCTTTTGTGTTTATGACGATTTTTTATTATTATTTTTTTAACCTATTATCTTCTCAACCCGTTTATTTCCACTGGCAGAGATATAACTATAAAGATAATTGAGGAATGGAAAGGTTAAAAAAATTTCCTCCATATCTTCCAAGGAACTTTATTAATAATTATGAGAGGAAAGGTAATTAAACAAAGTCAACTTGCAAATTTTCATTTTAATTGACAATCCACGAGCTTTCAATGAAATACACTTAGTTACTATTTCATATTTTTAATTAGTTTTCTTTTAGAAAGTAAAATTAAATTTATTATCTCATACAATGAGAGCTATTATTATAAATAATTAACAAATGTTCTCGAATTTTTTAACATATCATTGCACTGTCGGAGATTTGTTGTATGTAAGGCTGGAATTTTATAGCATGAAATAAAACAAGTTAAGACAATAAATATTGTCAATATTTTTTGGACCCTGTTATGCAAATGTGTGTCAAAGACCAGACATCGAGTTTTGAGAAAATCAACATTAAAGTTTTTTCCGATTTAAATTGTTTTGATTAGATTATATATCATTTTTTTTGTCAATTGTGCAAGTAAATACTGTAATTATGGCAGATATTCATAAATTATCTCTAAAAATATGACTAATTTAGAGAAAAACATTAAAATATAAAAAATTATTTTTGCAAAATTCTCTAAGTCCAATTATATTTGCAAAAATTCTTCAAAGTCTCTTCAAAAATTAAAACTGAGATATTATTAAAGTTCTTTTATGGTTATATATAGAAACTTTTTATCCAAATTACATTAATAAATTTTAAACAGTATTAATATTTTAAAATTAAATACAAAGTGATAACAAAATTTTCTCATCAATTAATTTCTGAATAAATAATGGAAACCGTAAATCAAAGTTATAATAATGAAATAGACTTAATATTATTTATTTTGTTGTCTTTTCGAAATCGCACTGATCCTCATCTTCATTATCAGGAATAATATCTAAAAATTAAATTAAATTATATTTTGACATCTACAAATTCAGAGAAAATTTTTGTATGTTATGAAATACTTGTATTAAATTTCAATAAATAGAATATAATAGTGTATTGAATATATAAATTTGAAATAAATAAAATTTTGAGTTTATATTAAATACTACTAAACAATAGTTGTTCTTTTCAAATTGTTCTTTTCAAATCAAGTATTACGAAACAACGTGTTAGGTAGGCTACATAACTCATTTTTCTAAAATGAAAATTGTGAATTGAAATATTGTAAAAATAATTTTATGATTTTACATTAAATATAATTTTTTTTAGGACATATTTCATAAAAAATACTATTAATTATAGCATTTGAAACAATATTCCGTGCTTAATTCAATTTTGAATTTTTTAACCTTTGACACACATTTGCATAACAGGGTCCAATTATACATGCATTTTTGCTAATGCATTTCTCGTCTGAAATTTGAACATTTGAAAATTTAAATAAATAAAAAAATCTTCATTATGACCGTTAAACGTATCATCAAGGAAATAATTCATATTTCATAATCATTCATAAAATGGCGACATGTATACGAATAAATAAATATTAAAGTTTTCCCTTCCACTAATTCTGATTACGCCACTGTTTTCTCCATTTCTCGGTTTATCTGGCCGAAATTTTATTTTATTGACATTTAATGCTCATTAATTTATCTAAACAATATTTAAATATTAACCTATTATTAAAACCTGATTATTTTTTTCCCATTCTTTTTTTTTAATGTTTTGTTATAGAATAATATTTTATAAAAAAAATTATCAAAGGGGATTCTTGTTTTTTGACATCTTCCCATGGTTCGTTTCCCACCAAAAGTAATTAGTTCAAGGTCTCGAATATATTTTGTTCATTAAGAAATTATATACAAACGTCCATTTTATTTTACAACAGTAAAATAATTACATTCGTAATTTTTATTACTAAAACCTGTTCCAATTAATAGGTTTATAGTAAAGAAATAACCTACTATTACATATTTCTTTTACTATTCAAAATCAATATTAATATGGAAATAAATTTAATTAAGAATTTTCATAAATTAAGATTATAAAATAATTAGTTGATAAACTTTCCCTTATTACATTACATATTATTTATTTAAAATTATAAATTAAGATTACAAAGGTTATTACATCTATGAGTATCTCATCTCAACTGATATTTTCACAGATGTAATAACCTTTGTAATGAATTGTACTTGAAGAAGGCCACAGAATGATTAGACGAAACGTTGTAATCTTTACAAATAAACCATAGTTAAACCGAAAATAAAATTCTTTATTAATGTTAAATTAATTAAACTGTGAAAGCATAAACTCTTAAAAACTAATCGTTTTTTAAGGAAGGATATAAATGCAGGCAGCCAAGAAATAAAACGCTCTCGATTCCCTTTGAATGTCCAGACGTTTCGGGCAAATTTATTCGCCCATCCTCAGTGAACTATTCTAGTGGGAGAGAGTTGTCTCCTTTGGTATACATAGTTGTTGTTAGGTTCTACTACGTATTCTATTTAATGTAACAAAATGATGATAAATGAGCTTTTTGTTGTTAAAATTTTTTTTGCTATTTTCATAGTCAAGATACAATCAAGTAATCACATTACTTGATTGTATCTTGACTATGAAAAATAGCAAAAAAAATTTTAACAACAAAAAACTCATTTATCATCATTTTGTTACATTAAATAGAATACGTAGTAGGACCTAACAACAACTATGTATACCAAAGGAGACTTAACTCTCTCCCACTAGAATAGTTCACTGAGGATGGGCGAATAAATTTTGCCCGAAACGTCTGGACATTCAAAGGGAATCGAGAGCGTTTTTATTTCTTGGCTGCCTGCATTTATATCCTTCCTCAATACATTTCCAGCCATTAAACATTATTATATCTGCATATGTAATCGTTTTTTATATATTTTTTTTTAAAACTTTTTTGATAAGATTTTTTCAAGGTATTAGGGCACTGATGGTTTAGCGTCCCTGTAATACTGATGAAATAAGTTGATGTAATAAATGTTGAATAAGTCGATAGAGATGTTATTAAAAGAATAAGAAAGTCTAACAAATCAACATGAATAAAAACGTCCAAATTGAAAGCGCTGCTAATTAATAAATAAATAAATAAATAATAATAATAAAATAGTTAATAATTAATAATAAAAGTCATAAGCCTATTTCTCTCTCTTTTTGAAGTAAAGAAAATTATTAGACTAGAATCAAAATATTTTTGACTGATAAAATATTTTTAAATTCAATTTTTTTTAAATAATTCCTATTTTCCCATGCATCAACCTTCGCAGTTTTTGCTGATGATAAGTTACATTTATCTATAGTTAATTTTTATTATTAATATTCATAAAAATATTATAGATAACTATTTAAAAATAATTCTTATTTATTCATCTCCACTATGACGGAAGTCACGTTGAGACCTATTTCAAGGATGCATATATAATATAATTAGCAATTAAATACTAAATTGAAAGAAATATGCATAATCACAGTAACTTTTATAGAAATAATTATATTTCTATAAAAGATATTTCTTTTGATTAACATAGAAATTTTCTTTTATCTCTTTAATTTAATTTCTCTTTAATTTTATTTAATAAAAATATGAATAACTTCGATATAGGAGGAAGGGGAAAATATAATTAACTTAATAATTTGTTATTGGTAATTTTTCTTCATATAGGTCTACATAATTTATAAATTTAAAAAAATTATTTTAGTTAAGGCCCAAGTTGGGTATAAGGCTTAACTAGCGGATGAAATTAGGAACATAGACATTGTTTATTTATTTTTATTTTAAAAATTTTTAAATTTTCGTTAAAAATTAATTAATTTAATTTTTAATAATATTTAAAAATGATGCCTCTATTAAGTTGCTAATTTCACAAAACTTTTCTTTTACTTTCTCTCATCTATATATGTAACATATAGAGAAAAGTATTGGGATCATGTCAAAAATTCGATGTCGAAATTTTGATGGATAGGCCATATACATGTTTTGAGGTCCCCTGAGTCCAAAAAGCAAATTGGTCTCTGTCTGTGTGTAACGATTTTAAGCATGAAGGAATTGAGCTACGAGGTTGAAATTTTATATTTAAGTTTTCCGTGAGGCGTGAAAATAAGCTTTTGAGCGTAATCGGCCAAAAAGTACTAGTTCTTAACTGACGTACTTGTTCAGTTTTTCCCATTTCTCAAAATCAGCTCTAACGATTTTGATTTTAAAAAATCAATTTTTTTTTACATGCTCTTTAAAAAATATATCAGTAAAATCTTCCGTGAAAATTGTTTGAAGTACACTTCACTGAGGTACTTTTTCAATTTTTTCGATTTCCTCAAAATTGTCTTTAACGATTTTGATTAGAATTTATAAATCAATTATTTATTAGATCCTCTTTAAAATGTATATTCTCATTTTGCCCTGAAAATTGTTTTAAGCAGACTGTACTGATGTAGTATTTCAGATTTATCTCGACACAAAAAAATCTGGTGTGACAGCACAGTACACAACTTTCGATTAGTGAAGGTTTTTTTATTTGTAGGTGCCTTTTTTGGCATCTAAGACCTTTTCGTCTCCATTCCTATTATTTCAAATGATTGGTACAATAATGAAATAAAAATATAAATTTTTTTACACACCCCCTAAGTTTTATAAACACCCCAATAATGGGCCAGGGACCAATAGATCGCTATTTTGAAAAGATAAAAAAATAAGAATTCAGTGGGATATTTTGAAATGATTGCATATACATAAACAAGTTGTGTCTTCTGTGCATCTATTCCGAGCATGAGAAGCAAAATTTTTTTTGCATCAATACATACTTATGTTCGGAATAGATGCACAGAAGACACAACTTGTTTATGTATATGCAATCATTTCAAAATATCCCACTGAATTCTTATTTTTTTATCTTTTTTTCAAGATGGCCATCTACTGGTCCCTGGCCCATTGCTGGGGTATTTACCTTAGTTTTATTTAAAATTAATTGACGCGGAACACAATAAAGAACCGTTTTATACAAATGATAAGGATGCTGTTATTGAGTATCGGGTTGTAGCCGTTCACCGAATTGTGAATCATCAGATATCAGGGACAACAGACATGTCGAGTAAAATGTCAGCTTGTTTGCATAAAGAGCTGTTATTTGCATTTTAAATAGAAGAGAATGTTTTCTTTTGTTATTTTTAAATATGTATTTATAAAAAAAAAACACCGGAACACTTGAAACTCTTCGAATTATATTTTTTATTGTTATAAATTTTATACATTAATCAAAGTTCTTTATTTATTTTTATTTAAAAACGTAGCTAAAAAATTATAATTTTGGGAACGGAAGTTGTAAAGGGTCAAATAAAATTTTTTTCTTCTATGGTCTTTAGAGCTGATTTTTATTTATTTTTTTGAAATTGTTTTTTATCTTATTTTAATTTTTTGACGGGCCACTAAAATTATCAAACGTTTATTTCAATATAATTTTAAATAGGCCTACTTGACGTTTTGGTTGAAACTATTTGAAACATTCTTAAATTTAATTAAATTCTAATCTAATTATAGATAAATAAATAACACTAGGTTAATTTTCAAAAGGTTTTTATTTTCAGCTTATGCGCATTTCGTCGTTAATACATCATCTTCAGGACTATGACACAAATCAAACTAACTATTGCATTATTTATTAACAATTTAATTTAAATTTGATAAACTAGAATGTTAATAAATAATGTAAATGTTAGTTTGTGTCATAGTTCTGATGATGTATTAACGTCGAAATACACATAAGCTAAAAATAAAAACCTTTTGAAACATAACCTAGTGTTATTTATTTATCTAAAATTTGATGAGAATTTAATTAAATAATTATTTATAAATAATGACAACTTATCAGTTTTCAAGTAGGCTTTAACAATGGCCGAAACGTCAGGTATTTAAAATTAGATTAAAGAAAAAGAAAAAAATATTATTATTAATTAAATTAATTAAGCTTTCACGATTGTTATTATTAGTAATCACGAGGGCTTCAGAAATGACTGAAACGTTGTAATTTTTGTATTTAGTTTAGATATTATAATATTAATTATTAACTAAAATAAACGATTTTGTTTATTAAGATCAAGTTTTTACGTTATTAAAAAAGCCTGGGTCATTGATCTGAATAGGGCTCGTGGCTTATCCCATTCCAATATCAAAAAATTCATTTGATACTATTCAAGGAAAAATAAATAAATAATTTGATAAGAAAGTCATGTTAATTATGTGACTAATCGCAACTAAATGAATTATTATTGATTTATTTTCGGATAACATTGAGATATTTATTTTCGGATAACATTGAGATAAGTTCTTTTTTGTATTGTGTTATTTATCTTATTTGATTGTTCTTTTCAGAAATAAAGGAATGTTTGTTGAATAAGAACTATTTACATTTAAGTTTAAAAAAAATCTCAATTCCCTGTCCCAAATATATCTCAAAAAAAAAAGAATATGAAATTTATTTGAAATTGTAGACCATCGAATGATGGCCGTTCCTTACAAAAATCGCAGCGGTATTACTTGGTGCGGTATTCTAAAAACACATGACAAAATTATCTGAAAAACGATACGAGAAAGAGTCATGAAATTTGGGTGCAAAAATTACCAAAATTACAGAGATACCTAAAGATAATGTTACGAAACGCATGACGAAATTGTCTCAGAAACTATGAGAGATAGAGCTATGAAATTTTTTTAAGATTGTAGGCTCTAGTTTATTTTAATGTTTCTAAGGTATTAGTCTCATTATCATTTCCTTAGACGATTGCGTTGGACTTGCCACTAGATAGAGGACTTTAACCTATGTGATAGAATATAATTACTTATGTAGGAGGGATTTTTTTGTTTTACATTAATTTTTATTGTTAATTTCCATTTATTTATTATTTCTATTAACGAGTTATTTTTCGTTAATTTATTCAGTTAGCATTTGAAATATCTTTAAATATTCATGAAGGAGCATTCATCGCTTGAATTCTGTTCTTGTGTAGAAAAGACAATTCCGTTATCTATTTGTTTACATTTTATTGATAGGAAATAGAACAATTGATTTGTTTCCGAGTAAATTTGCTCTAGAAAATTAATCTAGCTGAAAACCGCTTTTTATTCTTAAATAGCCAACAGGATTGATTATTCATTCTTCTTTTGCTCTCAATTTAAGAGAACCTAAATTCTCAATGATATTTTGAGTCGAGCTCTAAAAAAATGTTGATTATTACATGTACTTATTATGTACTTTATTCAGATCATTATTCGCTAATGGAAGCTAAAGAGTAAAATATAAATAAGCAATTTGTTTGCTGATGTCGTAGAATCTCAATTTTCTACTAAAATATTAGAAATTAAAGACAAAAATCAAAGAATGATTATAAACAATGGTCATTTTTCAAAATTTTAATCTCATATTTGGATACTTTATACATAATCTCTTTCTCTTAGTCATTAGTGTCAGCCCTGACACGTTGTGGTTTCTCTGAAGAGTAACTCTCAAGAGAATGATACTGAGATGGGTTCCCGTTTCCTTCCTCTAGAGGAGGCATCTCAAATAAAGTTATTGCCATGAGGTGGATTTGAACTCGAGTTGTCTTCAACTCAGGATTTATAAGCTTAATTGCTTTTCCCCTCGTCTAATCGTCTCCTCTTATACATAATAGAGAATCTGAAATAAATACAAAATTTTATAAGAATTGGAAAAACTTTTTTTAAATATGTAAAAAATTCCAAAGAGGACCCCCAACCCTCTTTTGAATCGAAATTAACATGCAAATCCCCTAGTTGGCTCTATGGAAGGAAGAGCTGGAAAATGAATTTAAAAAATCTGAAATACATTGGCAAAGTGTACTTCAAACAATTTTCACGAAAAATTTTACTGATATACCTTAAAGAGCATCTTAAAAATAGTTCATTTATGAATTTTAATCAAAATCATTAGAGCCAATTTTGAGAAAATTGGAAAAACTGAACAAGTACATCATTCCAGATATTTCGGAGATAGTGTCTCCGAAATATCTGGAAATATTGCCTTGATAATTAATAAAAATTGCTGAAAATATAGCGTCTTTTTTCTGTTAATTAACCAACTTCAGCAACACCACTTAGGGAGAATTAAATATAAAATTTCAACCTCGTAGCTCATCTCCTTCATCCTTAGAAATGTCCACACATATAGACCTAACAGACTTTTTTAAACTCAGGGGACCTCTTAACATGTATTTCCATCACAATCTCGACATGAATTTTTGACATGATCTCAATACTTTCTCTCTATATATTACATATATAGGTAAGAGAAAGTAAAAATTGTGAAGTGAAATTTTAAATTAAATAAAAGAAATCGAATATTTCAGAATATTTTTATTTCATGTAAAAATTTATTATTAATTTCCATAACCATTAATTCTTTTATTAAATAAAATTTTAATTTTTTCTATTAAATTCTAATTACATCATAATAGGCCTATATATCTTAGAGAGAACAAAAATCAAAACAGGAAACGAATGTTTCATTTCGATGATCGTTGTTACACTTGGAAAACTAACATTCTAAAGAAATATGATTAAATATTTGTATTCAAATTATTTCACTGAATTAGCCTATATATAACCCGTTTATCCGGTATCACTCCCCACAATGCAATTTTTTTGTCCTTCATTTATTTCTTGGTCAACTTTGCAAATGTTTAAAAATTTACCTTGGAGTCACGAGTCATATAAACCATTATATGGTAAAATATGTGTATTAATAATTTAATGATTATTATTATTTAAAAAAATTGAAACAATAGATGGTTATTATTAATAAAAAATCAACTTACCTTGGTTTTATAATTAGTAAAATAATTATTTTAATTTAAAAATGTATTACTTTTTTAATAATAATTATTTTATATTCATTATCATAAGTAAAAATGTCTAACAATAAGTCCTGTTTTTGAAGTTAAATTTTAATCTCAAAATACTTTAATTGTGTTGATGTTTCGATTGTCACATCAGTAGGAAAATATTATTAAAACGTAGATATAAATATGTTTTTATCTTAATAAAGGCTATTGCACTTTTTTATTTTCGAATTATCCAGCCTTCGATATTCATTAATTAAATATTTTTTTTCAATTATTCAATTAGTACTCCATTTTTTTGTTAAAAAAAAATCAGACCTAGGTTTTGATTTTTTAAAGCGGGGGGGGGGGGGGGGAGAAGTTAAAATTGTTTTAAAGTTTCAATCAACATTATTGAACATTAAAAGACATTTTTTGCTATGAATCGTAGTTTATTTTAGCAAAAAAGTGTTATTAATTACAATAAAATACAACGTTTCGGCTGCTAATTCTTCTGGTAATTACAACAAAATACGTTTCGGTTGAAGAATTAGCAGCCAAAATCTTGTATTTTATTGTAATTAATAACATTTTTACTTTCTCTTACCTAGGTATATAAGTAATATATTGTACAAGGTCTATAGATAATATAGATAGATATTTATTTATTTGCTCTGAGGCTATTGAGCCTCCTGGAGCACAGAAAATTTACACTCACATGAATAGTATATAAGTATAAGAGTATAAAACGGATGCTCTCCATTCTCCCCAAGGCGGTGCTAATCACTCCAACCAACCCCCTCTGCTCATTTAACAAATATTCCCGAAATCGGATTTTAAACGTCGCCAGTGCGCGACTCTCTAATGCGCTCCAAAATGGTTTTTCGCAACATGGTCTGTCTGTCTGTGTATCTGTGTGTCTATGTTCAATTTAAAGCATGAAGGAATTGAGCTAGGAGGTTGAAATTTTACCCGGTATTCAAGTTAGGCGTTTGAAAATAAGCTTTTAATCAAAATCAGCCAAAAAGTACTAGTACTTTACTGATGTATTTTTTCAGTTTTTTCGATTTTCTCAAAATTCGCTCCAACGATTTTGATTAAAATTCATAAATCAATTATTTTTTAGATGTTCTTTAAAATGTACCGTATATTCTCACAGACAGGCCGGACAGGATATAACGTTTTTTATTTTCACTTGGCTGCTGAGTCCCGGGAAGACCCCCGTCCTCTCCTAATTGTATATTGACATATTGAAATCTTCTGAAGACCACTTAATATATGTCTACACAAAAAATCTGGTGTGACAAGCACAAAACACAACTTTCGATTACCGAAGGTAAGAGAAAGTAGTGTGCTGTGCGTCCAGACACCAGATTTTTGTATTAGTATTTGCTAAAATCAAGGTCGGATACAAGTGAGGGGGGGGGAAGGGTGTAATTATTCCTTCCCCCTAGATTTGAGAAAAATATTACTATTAATTAAATTATAGTTTTAAATCTCACTATTATATATTTTTAAATGGTTGGCAAAGTTAACCGCTCGGATAATCTAAATCGACTTGTTTGATTACTTTTCTTTTTCAAATTTCTTGTATTTTAGAATGAGTTTGTGTTTGACTTGACTTGATGATCATTAGGAGAAAGTGGAAATGATGCATGATGTGTGTAGGTCGCACATCTGCCCAAGAATATTGCCAATTTGCCAATTGGTTCTTCCACCTTGCCATTGCCTAGTAATTTGTAATAAAACCAGGTGACCAGCCACCTGGCCTTGGCTTCGGATCACATGACACTCAATATTTGCAATCCAATCTAATTTATTAATAAATCAAGTCAATTGATATTCGATCTCTCTCGCCTATGCCAGTCACTCGCTCTTTGTTTATTTTCTTTTATTAAGAATTTAATGAAATCATTTCTGATTTTATTAAATAAACAGAAAGTTAAGCCAATTAACGATGAAACTGCTATATTCTCTCTTCAATCTTCTGGGAGGAAATGGCTCGAATTGGGATTATAATCAGAGGCGTACCGAGGCAGTTGGGAGCCTAGCCTGGGGTCACTAGAAGAGGGGGGCCGTATATACATTTTGTACCAGAGGTGTATATTGAATTTTTTCGGGGGGGGGGGGGCGAACTCATATTTAAATATCCCTCTCCTCCACAAGACTACACAAGAATACTATTAAAATACCGTATATTCCTGAACCCCGAGGGGCCAGGGCCTCTTAAAGACAAATTTTTTTAAATATTTGGGGGCCTATGCCGGCTCGGGGCCTGGGGCGGACCGCCCCCGCCTCCCCTCTCGATACGACTCTGATTATAATGGGGTGCGTTTATGCATCCTTTACTCATAAAAACTGATAATAATTTTGCCATTTAATTTATTCTCAATTGCCTGCAATTTGAAATATTTTATAGACTCCATAGTTCTATATTTCTATTTTAAAATATTTTCTGATCAGATACAAATTCTAACCCCATCATTCTCATTTCTTTGTAATTATTTTATAGACTAATTAATCGTAGATTATATGACTAATTTGCCAATTTTTTTATACTAGTTTCAATATATTATTTTTGCGACATGGTCTGTCTGACTGTGTATCTATCCGTGTGTCTATGTTCAATTTAAAGCATAAAGGAATTGAGCTAGGAGGGAGGTTGAAATTTTATATTTAAATTAGGCACCCGCCTGAGGCGTGTAAATAAGCTTTTAATCAAAATCAGCCAAATATTACTAGTACTTTACTGATGTAAATTTTCAGTTTTTTTTTTCGATTTTCTCAAAATTTGCTCCAACGATTTTGTTTAAAATTCATAAATCAATTATTTTTTTAGTTTTTAGCTCTTTAAAATGTATATTCTCATTTTGCCATTGAAAGCTTTTGAAACACACCTTACTCTTGCTTTTTATAGGAAAGTTAGGGGAAATAGTTTCCATGGTAATAATATAAATGTTTTCTCATGTCGACAAAAAAAATCTGGCTTGACAAGCACAGAACACAACTTTTAATTACCGAAGGTAAGAGAAAGTTGTGTGACCAGATTTTTGTATCTAAATAAATAAAATTATTATTTCAAAAACTGTGTAAAAAATTGTTGGCATGAATGCCACAATAGCCTATAAATAGCAATAAACTAAAAAAAAAACTTTTTAGGGTGGGGACCCTCCCCCCCCCGGCCCGTATTATTAGGGGCCCGTCACGTCTGTCTCCGGTCCTGCCTGTACCAAATGAAAATAATCATCAAGTCATTCCTAGCCTAATTTAAACTGATTTCTAGATAACGTAAATACTTGATAATCATAATGATCAATGAGCTCGTGTGCGTGTGTGAATATTTTTAATTATGTCATCAGCCAGTGACAAATATGATGCAAAATTTTAAGCTATATACACATTTCTAAAAATGAATCTTTTTTTTAAATAATTTTATTCCTTTGCTCCAGCAGCAAAATTGTATTTTTGCATATTATAAAATTTTTTATTCTTTATAACAAATTCAGAACACACTAATTAGATGACCATTTAAAGACATCTTTTAGCTTATAATAATAATTTACTTAAATTGCTTAAACTTAATAAAAAAAAGCATTGTCATGTATCAACCTCCTATGATAAGAATAATTAAATAAATTATCATAAGTGTTTTATTTTAACTTATCATTATTAAAAAAAAAAAAAAAAAAAAAAACAATTATATATTAGAGTAGGTAGAATTTTATTTTATAAAATTTCAAATTTCTGATCAATTATAATACCTTGTAATAAAAAACCCGTGTATTAATATGTAAGGATTTCATTGTTCCATAACAAAAAAAAAAACTCAATGACAATTTATTAATAAAAAAAAACAAAAATATTATTATGTTTGTGAAAGATTTTGGCAATTGCCTGTGTGATTGCGACGGAGGCGGGTCTCGAACCAAGTGTCATTGACAAGAGAGACGAGGAAGCACACTTTCTGATTCGAAACAGAAGGAAGGAAATAATTGAGCAAGTGTTACGCCCTCAGGGCTACCCTCAGTCCTTAGAGCCCTTCCTCATTATTATTCTCAACCGAATCTCAAATGCGGACTTTCTTTTAAACAATGATTTCGGACCTATCAACATAAATAAACAAACACCTTTTGGAGATTTCTCTCAAAATAAAAATGCCAAACGATGGACAAATGCCAGAGCTATAGCAAAAAAAAGACCTCTTTTTCAAAAACTAACTAGAATTGGGGTTTTTTTTGAATTTCCTCAAGGATTATATTCCAAAAACTGCAAATCCTATATACATAATGTTTTAGCTAGAGCTTACGGCTCATAATTTAAATTTAATATTTAATAACATTAAAAAATTTACAGAAATGTCCGCATAAGGAAAAACATTCATACATGACCAATTAAGTATTATGTAAGCTAATTTTTGGCTGTTTTGTCCCCTCCTCTTTGATTATGTAAATATTTCATTTTTTTTTTCGATTAACCTTTTTTTAAGTTTAACCCCATCTTGGGGTGAGTTTCGAACATTTTGAAAAAGTAATTTTACAAAAATAACTCCTCTTTTCAAAATTGTCAGATTAGATAAATTTGAAGAGGATTAATTCGGCGTCCAATCTACAAGTTAAAATCCGATTAAATGATATAAATTATTCTAAAATATTTAGAAACAGGACAAATTTTTTAGTACATAAGTTTTTTTTTGCCATGAGGGTTAGGAAGTATTTTAGCCAGGTTTTTAATTAAATCAGACTCTTCGGAGGAGCGTTTAGCATATCTAACGCCTGCCGAAGGCGGGCTTTTTTTATTTTATTAATAAAACTATAATATTTTTTAGAAGTTATTAGCGCAGCTTAGTCCAACCTTTTATTTTTTTGTTCATACTAAGAGCATTAGCGGATATTAATCAATATTTCCTGGAACTCAACGACAAAAATTTATCAATATTAATCAATTTTGAACAATTATATTTGCCTTTTTATTTTCTTCTCTAAATATTTTGTAAATACAAAGATATATATCATTTTTAGTTTGGAGTACCCCTAAATGGCGCGCGCCGTCTCACACCGCTTGTAGGTCTATTTGCCATTCGCTCAGGGGTTTAGTTCTTATTTCTTTGCCAGTTTGTTTTTTCCCCTTTAACCTCACCATACTAATCAACCAAATACTTTTTTTAATTTCGTTATAAATGATTCCAAAGGTTTCTAATGTTATAAATCTTATAAACTCTGTTTCACTTTAAAATGTGTTTATACTATTTAATTCACATACTATATATAGATTTAGAATTCAAGCAATAATATCGTAAATAAGAGGAAGTAAAGTATGCGATTCACGTGAAAACGGAAAAAGTTGTCATTGAGACAACAGAAAGCAAACCAAATACCTAATAAAACTATACTACTTTTATATAACTATTTGGAAGGAAAACTTTGTTGAGTATTAATTGCAAAATTTCCAATGCAGTTCCTTAAAAAAAAATAGGTTAAAGGAAGTTTTAAATTATTATAGTCAAAGGAGACGATTTCGGAGAGGGGAGGGCTGCATCATAATTGGTGACTGCCATGGGCGTAACTAGGGGGATTCCGGGGGGTCCGGTCCCCCCCCAGAAAGCTCCCTGCCCCAAGAAAATTTGGGGCTTTCCAGGCCCTCCGGAGGATAGCTGGTCCCATGCCCCCCCCCCCCAGCCAACTTACGCTCATGGTGACTGCCCCAGGAGAGACAAAATTTGAAAGATGGAGATGCAGTGGAAGATTCAAAGAGGGCAGCGTAATAACGATTTCTTATAGGTTAATTCCGCATTAACTTTTGTATGAATATAATAATTGTTCTGTCCAAAGGGGGAGGGGGGGGGGGGGAGGAGGTGGCCCGGGCCCCTCTGGAACCGCTAGTTAAAGTCATATTTAAAATACCCGCACAACTTTTTGTTTCCTGATAATTAATTCATTTTTTTACTCTATATATGAAATATATATAGAGAGCAAGTATTGCAATCATGTCAAAAATTGATGTCGAGATTTTTTGAGATGTCTTAAAGTCCCCTGAGTCCAAAAAAGTGGGTCCTGCAAATTGGTCTGTGTGTATTTGTGTCTATGTGTGTGTGTGTGTGTGGATATTTTTAAGCATGAAGAAAATGAGCTACGAGATTGAAATTTTATATTTAAGTTAGCCATGAGGCGTGAAAATAAGCTTTTAAACAAAATCTGTCAAAAAGTACTAGTACTTTACTGACGTACTTTTTCAGTTTTTTTTCGATTTTCTCAAGATTCCCTGCAACGATTTTATTTAAAATTAATAAATCAATTATTTTTTAGATGCTCTTTAAAATGTATATTTTCATTTTTCTCTTGAAATCTTTTGAAGCACACTTATAAGATGTGGATTTTATAGCTGGATAATCGTTATTTACCAATTTACTCTTGTGCTTAATAAAAAAGAAATTGTTGCCATGGTAACAGAATATAAATGTTTTTCTTTTTACTTTTAAATTCAACTATTTTTCATATGCCCTTCAAAAAATATATCAGTAAAATTTTTCGTGAAAATTCTTTGAAGTACACTTTACTGATCCTTTTCAAATTTTTCCGGCTCTTCCTTTCATAGAGCAAATGCTAAATTCCTTTGGGAATTTGCATGTTAATTTCGATTCAAAAAGATCCCCTTTAGAACTTTTTACAGATTTAAAAAAACTTTTTCCTATTCTTAGGAAATTTTGAATTTATTTAAGATTCTCTTTAGTGTATAAAGGACAAGTCTCACCAGATTTTTTTATTTCCAAAGGTGAGGAAGACAGAATATTTTCTTTATTATTATAAATTTTCGTGAACATATTAATTTATCGAAATTTTTTATATATACTGGTATAATTACCTAAAATTTAATTTTTAAACATTTCATCCTTATCATTCCTTGATAAGATTGATTATAAAGCAATAATCATTTTGATTACAAGATATATATTTATTATAACTTAATATGAAAATTGTTTATATTTATTCGATTGAATGAGATAAGAGAAATGATTTTTAATTATTTTCTTCAAGATAAAATAAAAAAATTAAATAAAATTTTTAATTCTTATTTTATTTTAAAATATTCAAATTCATAAAAATATTTAACAATCTATTTATTAATAAAAATATTTTATTACATTTTGATCAAATTTTTGAATTAGGGGTATTGGTAATAAACTATATATTTTTTTTTTTAAGTTATATAATTTTTATCTCAATCATTTGGCTAGATTTCAAGGTCTTTATTTAAGATATGTTTAAACAAATTTTTCGACCTGTTGGGTGTGGTCGAAAAATATAATAAACTAAACCTGTTATATATAAATGCTATTACAAGGGGTGGGTGGAGTAGAATATATTATTTGTAAATGGAATCTTACAAGATGGATTTGTTAAAAAAAAATTTCTTATCGGGATTGTAAATTATTTAAATATAAATAATAAAATATAGACTATATATATTTTTTTTAATCTATATATTGTTTTCCCGGTTTTTAAAGTTCCCGGCGTTCAGGCCCCACCCTTTTTTATTCCGGTTGTATTATATAGCTTATATTAAAAATAAGAACAAGGAAATAAATTTTTTTAGAGGCCTTTTAAAAATTATTAAGGATCTCTCCTCCTGCAATGTAGACCTTAGCGGGAAAAGAAATCCTTTATAAATTTTTAAAAAGCCTGCATATATCATCAACTGAGTTTTTATTAACATCCATCTCACCATTCTGGTATATTTACACTCAGGGACTCATACCTGATGAGTACATGGATGACGACTTCACAGGCATTATTTGCCTCCCCCTCTCCCCCCCCAAGAGCTCCGATTTTCTTTTAATTTTATATTATTCTAAATAAAATATTTCAAAATATATCTAAGTGCATATAAACTGCACTGCGCCAGTGGCGTCATTTCAAATTTTTCTTGGGGGGGGCAAACATTTTTTTTTCTTAAAATTTACTTACAAATGGGTACGCAAATTTGGCCAAAACATATTTAATTTAATTAATTGTTTTATTTTGTACAGTTTGTATACTCGTTAATGTATTTTGGAGTATTTTATTTAGAATAATATAAAATTTTATAAAAATCAGAGCCCTTGGGGGTGGCAAATGCCCCCCTGCCCCCCCCCCCCCCAAATGACGCCACTGACTCCCCTCCCCCCTAATGACGCCACTGACTCCCCCCCCCCAAGAAAAAAAATTTGCCCCCTCATAGTTAAGGGACATTTCCAAGTAGCTCGCAATTGGGTTGGCCACCCCTGATCTACATCGTTTCCGTCATAGCTACATATATATATTGACTTTGGCGCTGAATGCATTATATATGATAGATCGTAATGTATTTTATGAAATGTCTGTCAAAGAACTTAAGAGGTTTTTCTGTTGACTGAACTCTAGCCATGAAGATGGTCGCATAGTCGACCGAAACGTCGCTGTGGGTTCTCAAATAAAGAAATTATCATAGCTGCTCGACCTTTTATTTTCTACTACATATTGATTCAGCTATTCGCCTCGCTAACATATATATATATTTGTAAGTTTTTCCATAAGTCTTACCTCTAACATCAATAAATATATCATGAATACATTTAATTTTTCTATTATTATGACTTTTAGTTTTTTTTAAATATTATAATAATAGAAAAATTAAATAGACCCATGATATATTTATTGTTGTCAGAGGTGGAAAAACTTACAATAATTTATATATAATTATTTTAATTTTTATGTAGCTCTGATGAAGGATATGGCCGAAACGATGTAGAAGCGCATCTCGTCTGTAATTAAATAAAAACCAACGCTCTGTATACAAAAATTAAAAATCACAATTTTTAATTACTCACTTAATTTCATTTGAAAAGATCCAGAAACAGAACTAACTACCGAAAAAAATTTCTCAATTTCATTATTTTTTCAATATGTTCTAATCTAAATCTTCAACTTCAAAATTTCGCGCTTTCTATCAGATGGCGTTGCGGAACATTTAACCAATTTTCAATTATTTATTTATTTCATTTCAATTTTAATTTTTAATTATTTTTAAATTATATAAATTTATTTTGAATTTTTTATTTATTTATTTTTTAATTATCTTGATTTTATTTAATTCAATAATTTTAAAGATGTTGTTTTGACTCGCATTGTCTCCGCCTACGTGACTGCATGATATTCTCTCTATTTATACATTACAAAGTCAATGATTAATACCTGATGGAAAATGGATTTGTAATTTTGTCTCGCTCTCATTAATTTTTACATCGTTACAATGGAGAATTTTAAATCAATTTCAACTCCAAGTTGTTGTCAAGTGTGTTTCAATACCTGCGATCAAGATATTCGGCTGGATTTAAAAGGTTTCAACTCGTCTTGGCAAAGTGATCATCTTTTAAAGTGTTTCCCACAAATTTTCCAACCAGCGCACGTATTTCATCATATATGTCTTATTCTTCATCCTTGATTTATATTAATTTGTGTTAAAATGGCTGGATAAATAATATGGCATATTGAAAGTGAGTCGAATTATGCAAATTGCATTTTAACTTGACTCAATTTTAAAATTGTGATATATATATATATAAATACCCAGCAAGAGTTAATTCTTCATTTTAATTTTTTTTTTCAAGTTAAAATGTAATTTGTATAATGCATTTGAAAAAAACTATGAATAGTAAAAAGTTTAATAATATACATAATAAATTTCCATTTGTAAAAACTGAACATTTCGGGCCTGAGAACAAAAACTGCTTAAATTCTTGTTCCAATTTGCCCACACGATTAGTTGGCGGTTTTGTAGGTAGTAAGAGTCAATCGGGATCGAATCGTTGCTCTCAATTGGTCTGGGAATTTATATTTACCAAACTAAAAATGGATTATCATCAAAGCTGCTCGGATAATTATTTCTACATTTATAATCATCTACAAAAAATTGATGAAAACACAAGTGATATCAGAACAAATCAATTCGAAAAATCAACGGACATTTTACTTGATAGAATGTTAAATAAAAAGGAAAATAAAAAAAATAGACCTGTTAATAAAATTAATAAATTTAAAGAAAATATTCGACTATCTCCAAAGAAAAAATTCCTTAAAAATAAAGGGAAAATGAATGAAACAACATTCCTTGAACTGGATCAAAAGATCATTCTTTGTGATAATAATAATATTAAAGACTTGGATGAAAATAAAATGAAAATTCCAGACTTAAGTTCTTCTCCCTTGGAGGAGAATTTAAAAAGATCTCGTCGCCTCTCAGAATGCTCTGTTGATAGCGATGATAGTTTTCTAATAATGTTTGAATCTAATCATAATCTGTATATACCTTATCGGTAAGTTTGTAATAATTTGATATTTTCAATACCCTATTTTTTTTTTTATTTATTATTTATTATTTTTATTTTAGTGATCCTGAGAGTGATCTTTCCCACGATTTCATTGAATTTCTCGACGTAAGTGACTCGGAATATGAAGATGAAGTAAGTTAATAAAATTTTAATTTATTTATTCATTTTAACTTGGATTCTTTAAAAAAATTCTATATATCTGGTTTGACTTTGAGAATAATTGTTGAGAGAATTTTTTTCTTGATCTAAGTTAAATAGTTTTTATTAGATCAGGGATTTTCAAACTTTTTCCTCATTATTTTTTCTCACATTAAAAATACATTTCTATATAAGTATGATCTATTTTATTTAATTTAGTATTGTATAAATGCACTACAGTACAGATGTATTTCATATTTATTTCTCTTATTACATAGTTTAAAAATCTCTGGTCTAGAGCTTTAAATATGGATTATCTATTCTAAATTCTCGAAAATATACCGCCATAATTTTTTTTCCAAGTATATTATATTTAATTTTTTCTGATGAAGATAATGATGCACTAAATGCTAATCTCTAATTTATATCAGTTTTGGAATTTTTAATCATAATTAACTTTTCGGATTAATTTAACAAGTTTATTGTTTGAGAGGACCGAAAAGAATAAAATTGAAAGAAAGTAAAAAGCAAGCATAGATTTATTTAAAATGAGAACGAATTTTCAGTTCCCATTGGAAACACTTTTAGACTTTGTCCTTTTGTTAAATAATCGAGTATGTGATCAGGATCACATTTAACTCATTCGAGAGTTTATTTGTCGAGCACGTGCCGATGTCAATTTTTAATTATATCTTTTTTTCTACATTTTAATTTAACATTCATATCTTTATTAACGCGTTTTTAAAACGGACTAAATTATTAAGAATATTTTATTTCTGAATGATTTTCATTTGATGATTCATTTTCTCTATTTTATTTGCTGATTCAATAATATTTATTTCTTTGATATTTTTAAAACATTCCATTGGTATTCACACGTGGTCCACTCTATTGCAAGTGTTTCATAAAGGTCATAGCTTTATAAATTGTATTATTGATATTATACCCGCGAGATAAGCATGTTTGTTATGATTATGGGAGTTTTTAATTATAGACCACATTTTGTACTGTATTAATTACTTATTAAAAATATAAATATAATACAATATTTCGACTACTTACTCTCCAGTCGTTTACAAATACTCTGAAACTAACCAACGGAGTAAGCACACAGTACTTAAAAACGACTGCGTAGTCGAAACGTTGTAAAGTGTTTATATTTTTAATAAATAATTAATATAAAATGTGGTCTATAATTAAAAACTCGCTCAATAATAATAATACAAACACAATAGCTTTAATAAACGTGTTTTTTACTTTCAACCATTTAAGGCCATAAAATTTTGACGTTATGATAACTAAATATATTATATATATAATAAAGAAGTTTTTTAGCTTTGATTTTGCATTGGATTATTCACTATCAAAAAATACAAATTTGTGTGAAAATTAATCAAAATAGGTTCATTTTTGGATGAATTATAAGCCAAAAAAAATGAACTTGACACTTTTTGACTGGTACTGTATATTTTGAAAATTATTGAAAATTCCTTCATTAATTTCAATGATAATTTACTTTTAATTTCATGGATTTTTTTTTGCTTGACTTGGAATCCCCTAAATCTTATTATGGCCGTAAATTTTTTTAAGGATTCACTAAAATCTTCATTTTTTTTTAAACGACTAATAAAATTAGACAAAGTTTATTATATATCTAATTTTGATTTTCGTAAAACTTTATTGAATTAAATTTCCCATAAAAAAAATTGCAGTTTTCTATTCTCCATATATATATTATATCCAATTTATATGCGAAGGTCACATATTCCTTAAATGTAAATATTACCTTTCATTTAAATTTATATTCTAATATATAAACTAGTTTGATATATATTTGCTTACATTTTAATAACTTTTTTCTTAAATTTTCAGGTTGATTTAGTTCCACAAAAGGAAATAATTAAACCCAATCAGTCTACTAAAAAAGTAAGTTTTATTTATATATATATTTATAAATGTTTCTCCTACTATAAAAAAAACTATTTCTATATTTATTCAATTATAAAATTTAAATATTTGATTGACGAAGTAAAAAAATTCTATTCACATTTATTATGTCCTTATTTATGAAAGCTTTTTCATATATTGCTTTTGAGTGTCTGTCATGATAGAAAATTATAACATTTTGTTTGTATAGAACAAATTATGAAATATGAATATAAAATTTCCTATTAAAATTTGATATGATATGTATTTGAGTCCTTTTATTGACATTACGCCAGTGCATTTTAATTTGAAAATTAAATGATACAACACTCAAAGCCCCATTAATTACGACCTTCTATATATATATATATCAATCATATTATGTTTTTAGCATATTTACTATTCTTATCAAAAAATCTTATTTAATGAAGGCTTTTTACATGTCAATATAGATAGCCTAATAAGATAAAGGTTAAATATTGATTTGGAATTTGTTTTTATTAATTTTTAGAACTGTTTTCCAAAGAAATATTTATTTAAATATATTAAAATTTTTTTTCTCAAATACATTTCTTTTATGTCTATGTTAATTTTATAAGTGTAAAATCAATTAAATACTAGAAAGGTTTTTTTTTTCTATTTTCCTCATTGCTGAAATTTCGTCATAATATTTTTCAAAAGTGTACGTCCAAAATGAAACTTATTTTTATCTTTTTGTTATAAATCATTAATTACCTTGAATTTTTTAAATATTTGAATTTCATATTTTAGCAAAGGTTAATTTTTATTCATGTTTTGGGAAATGTATATTTATTTGCATTGATTACATAAGCGGATTCTCTTGAAGTATTTACAAACACTCTTACTTTGAGAACACCAATATTTTATTACTTTCTCTTACCGTCTATATGAAATATATAGAAAAAGAAAGTATTGCAATAATTTTCGAAAATTCGATGTCGTGATTTTGATAGATATACACGTTTTGAGATCCCCTAAGTCAAAAAAAGTGGGTCCCACAAATTTGTCTCTTTGTATGTGTGTCTGTCTGTCTATGAACAAAATATTTAAGAAATTAAAAGAGCTAGGAGGATGAAATTTTATATTTGAGTTGCCCCCCCCCCCCCCCCCCCAAGGGGTGAAAATAAGAATAATATACTAGTAATATACTTGTACTTTTTCAGTTTTTTTGCTATTACCTCAAAATTTGCTCCAAAAACTTTATTAAAATTCATAAATCAACTATTTTTTAGATGCTCTTTAAAAAGTATATCTGTGAAATTTTTTGTGAAAATTGTTTGAAGTACACTTTACTGATGTGGAAGCATTCGTAGCCCACCCTCATATATGAATCAAGTGGTCAGTTTGGAACTTAGGTCCTAAGGGCACCTAAATATATCTCGACACAAAAAAATCTGGTGTGACAAGCACAGTACGCAACTTTCTCTTGCCGAAGGATAATAGAAAGTTGTGTGCTGTGCGCCAGTCACACCAAATTTTATTATTAACACTTTATTTTTTATTTTCTCACTTCTAATTTATTCTCTATATTAAATATACATTTACAAAAATATATATTTAATCTTCCCAAGATAATATATCTACTATCACCTCATCATATGTCTATTATTCAAGTGATTTTTTTTTTTTTTAGGTTCGCTTTGCTGATGATGCGTCTTTAACAACAGTTCATCCTATGATCAAATGGGAGTTTGCCTATCGGCAAGCAAGATCAGGCCCTTGGGAGCAATTTGCAAGAGATAGAGATCGCTTTTCTACAAAAATCGCTAGTCTGTCGCCTATTATATCTCCCGTATTAGATAGCAAACATAGAGATAAAGTATATAAAAAATATCATTCAAATAATACCGAAATTAATTAACTAACTTATTTCTAGATACTTGTTTGAAATTAGCAATTAATATTATGTATTGTATATAATATATATATAAATTTAAAAGATACTCTCTTTATTTTTTTATAATAATACAGTAAAATAAATTAAGAGATAGAAGAAAATTTCTGCTTTTAATTAACTGTGATTAATATATTAATTCATGTATTATTATATCAAGTGTTATGTATTATTAGAATCCTAGTTTTACATAGTTGTTTAATACGGGTATTTTTTCAAACAAATTGGACAAGGTTTGATCAGAGTTCACTAATAGAGGTTCAAATAAAAAAACAAGAATTTATTTCTTTTTTTTTTTAGTCGCAGATTCTTATTTCTTAATTCAAATTGAAAATATCCCATTTCTAATTTCGTACAACTCTAATAATGATTTCGAAACAATAAAATTTCTTCCATGGTCTAAAGATGAGATAAATTTGTCACATTAGATTATTGCAACTTTTTTTTTTCTTAATAACGAAGAAATCATTAGAGTTTTAAAAAATCAATTTGAATATTTAAGAGATAAGAAATAAACTCTTTTTTTATTTTGAAATATCAAGAATTTATAACTTAATTTCTAAACAACTAAATATGAAAAATAATTTAAAAAAATATTTTACTTGATTTATGTCTACCAATATAATTTAATTTTTCAAATTTTTGTGCATTTAGTTGTCCAGAGATTAGACTTCTTGCATATTTTAAGATAAAACATAATAATATTGAATTGAAATCTGGGGAATCCAATTTTTTTACTTTTTTATAAATTAAAACAATGATTGCCTCCTTTAAAAGATACACCTCAAATTGGATACTCGAAATATCGCGGCACTTGAACACCCCTTGTTTAATATATATATATACAGAAAACGAAAATAGATAATCCATCTCTTGAACTTGATTATTTACTAAAATAAATATTAATATTAATTGTTAGGTATGTCTTTGTAGCTGGAAATATTATTAAGGCGGAGTCAAAAAAAAAGAAAATTCCAAGACATATGAAGCCAAAATTATTTCTTTTATTGTGCCGTTTCAGGCTGACGTTTCGACCACTTGTCGAGGCCATCTTCAGAGTTGGAGGCGAGAATGAATGAAAATCATTCCCCTGGAAATGGCCTAGGCTAGTGGCCGAAACGTCAGCCTGGAATGGCACAATAAAAGAAATCATTTTGGCTGCATATGTTTTGGAATTTATTTTTTTTTTTTAGAAATACTAAATTTTTCAAAATTTTATTATCTATTTTCTCTTTTTAAATTTTTATTGCTGATTATACTTTAAAATTAGTTAGATCACTTTTCTATTCTGGCCTAATCTTTCTAATGCAAAATTTTGTCTGACTTTTGTTTTTCTTTTTCTTCTAACATAAGAAATTAAAAGAGTTGACATTTGTGGTTTGACACTCAGCAGGGTAGTAAGCCACCTTGCTTCCCCTCTGATGGCAATTTTACTACGCCATTTGTAGACACCTGGACATTATTAAATAATAACAAGATTGGCACGGATGAATGAAAAGATCCCTCCCTATTAAATTATAAAATATTATTTTTCTTTGTTTATTTGAACCTCTCATAAATTACTCTCATATTTATAATTTCTATATCATAACTAGAGAACGGCCAAAAAAGCATAAAAAAAATGGAAAAAAGGTGCTTAAAAAAAGCATAAAAATCTTAAATAAAAAGTTGTTAAATAAGCATAAAAGTTGAAAAAAAGCATCTCATAAGCAACTTCTACTCATACCAATGGCGAATACAAAGGGGAGGGGGGGGGGGGGGTAAAGGATGTAATTACCAGCTCCACTTTTGTTTTTGCGGAAATTTAAGTTTTTCACCCTGCAGGAAAAAATTTTTTTACAGGGCTATATTTTTTCGCACTGCGGGGACCATCAAACATAAAATTCAGCAATAAGTATTTTGCTTAAAATCCGGTCTCTAATCATGACTTACTTAACATTTCAATTTTTTTTTATTTACCGTATATTACTAGATAATTTCTCAACATTTTTTTAAAATGTGTTTCATTTCTTAGATCAAAAAAAATATTTGAATCTATTTGCTTTTTTTTCTCTCTAAATAAATTGTCTATTATGTTTAATGAAGATATTGTGATTTAGTTATAAAATATTATAATTGTAATTTATAATAAATATAACTATAGCATCTAATTTTAAATATTATTTATTGGCCGAGATGTTTGTATATAAAATTTTTTTTTTTTCTTTTTTTTTGTGAATTTAATATATTTTCAAATATTTTAAAATAGGAACTCAGCTAAAAAAAAAAAAAATTTTAAATTATTTCTGAGACTAAAAAATTTTTGTATATATCCTAAAATTATCTAGTAAATTTTAAAAACATTCACTGGTTTTTCGTTTATCTTAATTTATCATTTTTTTTTTTCTTCATATAAAATAATTCTTTATTATTTATTATTTATTTTCTTAGTCTTAAGCTAAGGAGATAAATATTACTATAAAGAAAATATTTGAGGTTGTTTATATATATACACAGTGTTGAGTTATGAAAATTTTAATAAGAAACTAGCAAAAAAAAAAATTTTTTCTTAAAATTTTATTTTGCTTATATATTTTTTCTCCCCTAAAACGCCCATTTAATTGGTTCTCTCTACCTCAGCACTGTGTAAATATATCCCTCATATTAAATAAAATGTTTTTAATTAGAATAAAAAATTTTTTAACAAAAATTTAATTGTCTTCACATTCAATAATTATCAGCAACATTTGTAATAAAAAAAAAAATATTCATTTATGTATTAAACAATTTGAAGATTTTATTCGCTATTTTTATTAATATTTTTTTTTTTTCTATATATTGTTTTGTTTTTAAATCTTTTTATTTTACTAAAGACTGTGGAGGTTAAAAATATTTTTTATCTTGTGTGTCGAACTTTTTCCCCCAGAGTGTTTTTCTTGACTGTTCCTGTCTTTCGAAAATACTTAGTCTGGTCCAGTTGATATTTTCCTCTAAAAAAATTATCACATCCGGTTTCATCATAATGTAAAAATGACCTAGTAAAATTATTTTACCTGATGAATTCTGATGAAACTATTTGCAATATTTTTAAAAAAGGAAGTAAAGTTTCGTTATTACTTTTCATCACATTAAATTAACAAAATAGTATATTTAGATTTTATCATAATTAATACAAAAATAAATATTAAACTTTTTAAGAAACTTACCTTTCTTAAGATAAATTCGTTCATTCATTTTTATTTAATAATATATCATACTGTGAAATTATCTAAATTTAATAAAATTCTATTATTTCAAAAATATTAAATTTTGACCATCTATTATTAATTTATCAAAAATTAAGAAAAATATCAAAATTAATAGAAATATTTTAACATTCCAAGTGTATTATTACAAAGAGCATACTTGGGAACAAATTTTTTTTATTTGCAATTTACCTTCATCATCGAGTTTCGAGGTTGAAATTTTATATTTAAATTCAGTACTCCCCTGAGGCGTGAAATTAAGCTTTTAATCAAAATCGCCCAAAGAGTACTAGTACTTTACTAATGTACTTTTTCAGTTTTTTTTTCGATTTTCTCAAAATTCGCTCTAACGATTTTGATTAAAATTCAAAAATCAATTATTTTTTTGATGCTCTTTAAAACGTATATCCTCATTTTGTTCTCAAAAGCATATAAAAAATAGTTGATTTATATGAATTTTTGTCTAAAAAGAAAAAGATTTATTTTCCAAAAGGATTCGGACCAGTAGGTTCAATTAAAGTCAAAAAGTTTTTTTAAAACAAAACTTTATTTGACCCCAGACAATGTTTCGTCCACTTGCTGTAGGACTTCTTCAGTGGTTGGCTAAAATATTAATACAAGATGTTTTTTGACTCCCTATTTTTTACAAAATAAAATTAAAAATAAAATTGTTCTTTTATAACTTACAGTCATAGAGAGCCATATAATATAAAATTACCAAACTGTTTGATAATTTTATATTATATGGCTCTCTATGACTGTAAGTTATAAAAGAACAATTTTATTTTTAATTTTATTTTGTAAAAAATAGGGAGTCAAAAAACATCTTGTATTAATATTTTAGCCAACCACTGAAGAAGTCCTACAGCAAGTGGACGAAACATTGTCTGGGGTCAAATAAAGTTTTGTTTTAAAAAAACTTTTTGACTTTAATTGAACCTACTGGTCCGAATCCTTTTGGAAATTGAAAAGAAGGTTCCTGAGCTTCATCAAAAAGAAAAAGATTTATATTCTGTTACAATGGCATCCATTTCTCCTATCTTTTCTATGAAGTACAATGAGCTTCAAAAAAAAACTGAAAAAGTACATCAGTAAAGTACTTTTTGGCCGATTTAGTTCAAAAGCCTAGTATTTATTAATCTCCTTCCTTCTCCTCTTTCTTCCCCCTCCTAAACAAGGTGATTTTTTTAACAAAATGTTGGACAAAAAATTCTTTTATAAACATTAAATTACTTTATTCATTTATGAATTTATTACATAGAGATATAATTTGTTAAGCAGACTGTTAAAATAAATAGGAATTTGACATTCTATGTCCCAGAATGTAATTTTACTTCAAATATATATATTTGAATAGCCATATAGATAAAAAAATTCGATATTTCAAAAAAACAAACTGAAATTATATCTTAATTTTTTTATATTAGTATAAGGTAATGAAAATAAAATTTTTTTTAATAACAAACTCTTAAAGTGAAGATATTAATCTGCAAAAGGCCATAAAGAAATAATAATGCAAATAAATCTTCAATAACTTGAACATTCAATCATAAGTTAATTCACATAACAACTAAATGAAAACAATTTAAATAATAATTTTTAAAATTATAAGTATATTTATATATATTCTTTATCTTAGATTTGAGATTTAGTGGAGGTTTTGATTCTAAGGAAATCTATTAGAAAATGCAAATAAAGTGTGGATAGGTGATTAGAAGTTAATACAATAATTCTTTTTTTCTATGGCACTTGATTGATTGATGGTTCTGGATCGTCTGGTTCTGTATTGTTAGTACTTGACTCTTCATCAGGTGTATCTTCTGGTTTTTGTGGCTCGAAGTTCATTAAGGATGTTTGAGGTTCTTCTTCTTCTATTGGTAGATTTAATTGAAGTTTTTCTAAAGTATTCTGCAGTGCTGCATACTTCTTTTGGAGAGTTTTTTCACGTTCCTTTTGTCGGTTTACATCTTCAGTTAAAGACTATTAACAATAAAAAAATAAATGAAGATAGAATGTTTACAGGGGCCTACCATTCAGTCAATTATCGCCCCCTGTTTCATATTCTTATGCACTATTTAACGTACAGTGAGGGACAATATTAAGTCCCACCCATGTGTTCTACTTGTGATTATTTCTTTGTTTTTAAAAAAATATTATATATTTTTTAATGGAATTTTTCATGGTTCAAACCTAGAAAATTTCCAATAAAGATTTTCATTTTCTTTTAAAAAAACAATGAAATAATCACAAGTAGAAGACGCATGGGTGGGACTTAACTTTGGCGCTCACTATACATTTATAAGAGGTCTACCAAACCAATTATTGGATGGTTTATACAATATAATTAATTTTATTATTATGGGAGTTTTTAATTATAGACGACATTTTGTATTATTTATTAAAAATATAAATACTCTACAACTTTGGGCGCTTAGAGGTTAGTTCACTTGAGTAGGAGCAAGTGTGTAGTACTTGAAAACGACTGCAAAATAAGCAGTCGAAACATTGTACAGTATTTATATTTTTAATAAATAATTAATAACAAAATGTGGTCTATAATTAAAAACTCCAATAATAATAACCCCAAAAGCTTTAACATATAATTAATTTTGTCAATTTTTTGGGCATATCTATTGATAGATTTCGAAAATTTGGTAGGCCTTCACTTATTTTCAATCCGTAAATTCAGAGCATAAGACCAGTGGTTCACATAGTTTACTTAAAGCGCTACCCCTTTTAGACAAAAAAAAAAAAAAAAAACATCTATACTAAATAAATCAACTGCTCATTGCACGGCGCGAATTGTGTTTCTATAATTTTCCAAGCAACTATTCTACTTGAAAAGTTGATTTCAGAAAAACATGGTCCCACTAAAATATTTTATTTTATGTTATGTACCATCTATTGCAATAGTATTGAGAATAAAGCCCGGCAGTTAGGCAGCCCAAATGGTACACGTTCACTAATATATTAAAAAGATAAATTTTTATGGTAATAAAGGCCGATCGCCCTATTGTCTGTAATTTTTTAAACCACCCCCCTTGGGCCCAATCGGGCTTTATTCTCAATACTATTGCAATAGATGGTACTATTTGCATTTTTATACATATAATATTACTCAAGTTGTTAGACGTTCAATTAGACAGATTTTATCACTATTTTGTTTGTTATATTTACGTTACTAAAATAAATGATTTCACAAGTTGTTTATTTTATTTTGAAATCCTTCTCGCGACTCTCTAGTATTTTGCCCACTTTAAGTACCACTGGTTGAAAATTGAATAATATAAAATTATCCATCAATAGAATATACTTTAATAAAGGAATAATAAACAAACATAAGCGACAATGTAACTTCAATTTCAATAATATGTATATAAACGATTGTCAGTCTCTAGTTCAAGTTCAAAAATAAATTAAATTACCTCAAGTCGTCTTGGGAAAGCAGCCATTTCTTGTTCTTGGAGAAATTTGAAAGTACTTAATTCAAGTCGAGCTTGTTCTATTTGTTCATATAGTCCTTGTTGTTGTTTGATGAGTGTCTGAGCTCTTTGCTAAAAGTTAAATTAATATTATTATCAATAGTTTATAGATAAAATATATGATGCGAAAATGCTTTCGTACTTGATAGCCTCCAGTGATAATTTTGAGTTTCCTTTCCATTTTGGTAGCCTTCTTTGCCTGTCTGGTCATATGCGCTCGATTTTGCTCAAGTTGCTTCTCTAACGACTCCAACCTGTCTTTTTTACTAGCAAGACTGGCTCTAGTGTATCTATTTTGTCCGGGCAAAAAGAGCACTTGAGCAAGACATTCCTCCCAGACTTGAGTGTATGATTCCAATGAGAGTTCACAATGTCCCATTCCTTGTTTCACTACTTCCATTTCTCTAGTTAGAAGATCTTTCGCCTATAAAAGCAATTATTCAATATTTAATATTTATAAAAATTTAATTTAATTTAATATTTATAAAAACTTCAATTTGGGAAATAGAAATATTCATACTTGACTAATTTCATCCTTTGAAAAACTTTCGTATGGATGTGCTTCAAGATATGCTATATGATAACCTCGTCGTTTATGGTCTTGTGCTTCTATAGGGTTGTGCAGAGCATCGTAGTGGAGCATAGTTATCATTTCAGATTTGATCAATTCTTCAGCCTAAACAGATTTCCAAATAAATTAATTTTTTTTTGTGCAAATATTAATGTGTGAAAATATGAAAACTAAATAATAAAATAAATTATATTATAATATATACAAGTACTCTACAAAATGTAATCACTAGAACCGGATGTTAATGCAAAATCAAACCTTAAATTATGCATGACCAAATATACAGAAGAAAGGGAAAAACAGTAAAAATATGTTCTATCACAAATTAAGTCGCATTTTATATTATATTTTTATTATTTTTTTTTTATAAAAGTGAAAAACAACAAATTTCTCTAAATTTTCTTCGTTTAAGAACGATGCTTTTATTTAAGAACGTGTTGTTCTTGAACGCAGAAAATAATCTTCGGACTCTTGTTATAATTTTTCAAATACTAATAAAATCTTTTTTCTTAAAATAATGAACAAAAGGAATAAAACTTGTACATTTAGAGAGTTAAAAAAAATTGCTTTTCAAAGACCTAAAAGAAAATCTCTAATTGCTTAAAGATTTTTCTCAGATTTTAAAAATTTGTACATAATTCATTCCTTAATCTTGAAATCACTCTGCGAATTTCAGAGAGATACAGTTTAAATCCTTGTGGTTCCGAATTTTGGCCTTTGTAGACTTCGCGGGATAATTCGGATATAGTATTTTTATTATGACTTTTTTCTTAACAATTAAAATACCTTTTGGAGATCTGTAAGTGGTGCATCATTTTGGGGTCCACGCAACACAGACATATTAATATCCATGGGTCTTGGTAGACTTCGTTGAACAGCCTGAGATCGACTTTGCAATTCTTCAAGACCTGTTTAAAAAAAAATAAAATATATAATTAATTTTAAATTTATTAAAAGATAGATAGTATGAATGAACAAGTCAATATGGCGACGGATTTACATATATCAACTATTTTTTACATAGGGTTTTATATGATTATGTTTGTTTTATATTTAAGGGCTCCATAGATGCAAAAATTTTGTGATATTATCAATTGTGCTAGTAAAGGATATCGACAAGTAAAGATCCTTTAAAATTGCAGCAAAATTAAATCGAATGCACTGTCAATATTAGAGGTTAACCTTAACACTGACAGTTTGATAAATAAATAAATAAATAAATTTTAATTAATTTTACTTTATTTTATTAATTATCCTAATTATCTCAACCAAGATTGCATTGTACAAGTTTCTTTAGGTGATAAATATAATCGAGAAACGAAAAACCCCGAAAAAACAAATGGCTGCTTTTTTTGTAAAATAGGCAAAACCAAGACAAAATAATGCCTATTCGGGACAGAGGCCTTGCCGATTTCACGAAAACGGCAAAATTTTCCCAATTTCATGAAATAAGCAATTTCGTCGATTCGGCGTAACACTGACACCTCAACATTACATCATATTTAATCTTACGTTTTGCTTCCAATTCGGCCGCCTCTCGTGCATCAACATCAGCTTGATCTTCTTGTCTGGGAGCTAGGACTTCTTCTTCAGCTACTTCTTCATCTTGAGGAACCACAATTTCAAAATCATTACGAGGGGTTGGAAGTTGACTTAAACCTTCTCTTAAATGGGCTTTCAATTGGCGTTGGTAATTAGCCTAAAAAAAGATTAATTTAATTAATTATATTTCAAAGGTAAATAATTTAAAAAATTGAACTTTTATCTATTTATTTAACAAATTAAAATTCTTTCAAAAATCAAGATTTCTTCAAAACTTTTAGATATATAAACATCAAAATAAAAAATTGACATGAGAGACGAATTGAAGAGAATAACTTAAAAAAATTAAGTTACTTGAGGAGTATCTCCTGCAGAGATTCCTTCTTCGGGGTTGATTGAGAGTTTATCCCTGACGGGAGTTGGTGTTACTGTTCCAATCCGACGAGTACTTCCATCTCGACGTTCTGACCCTGGAGTATTGAATCCTCCACCTAAAAGAAATAAACAAAATTTGAATGTTCTATTGTCCAGTGCCTTAAAATAAAAAATAAATTACCATCAGCTGAATTAAGTTGTTGTGTTCGGAATGGCGTTGCCAAAACGGTATTCCTAGTGGATACGACTTCTCGTTGAGGAGTAACTCCAGAGAAATCAGAATCGATAAGAGGCGTATTGAGACCGCCCTTGAGTGGAGTATCGACATGAGTAAGAGCCATCATATTCTGTGCCTCTTGTAAGACTCGATCAACTGCAGGTGCAGGTGTCCGAGGTGTTTTTCCGCCTGCACCTAATCCTTCTGAGGCTAAAGAATAATCAGCTAAAAGGGCATCCGAGGGTTGTGAACCTCCTTCAGTGGCAATTTCCCTAGCAGCTTCAGACGCACGACCCAATTTAACAACTTGATGCAGCTCCTGAAATTTGAAATGAAGAGATGAAAAGAAGAAACATCTATACAAAAGAGAGACTTTTATAAGACCATTCCTAAATAATATGTGAATGTTTCTCTATTTATTCATTAAGGCGGTTCAGGAGGCAAGCTGTTTGCAGGTTTTTGCCAATAAGATGGCCTTATGGGTATTAAAAATGTAGCCCTATTATTAAACTATTACGAAAGTTTGCCAACAGATGCCAGGATGGTAGGGCTATATTTAATCTCATGTATTTGTTTGATTTTCGTTGATCTATTAATAATGAATAGTTTATAAGTATTATTATATTATATATCATTTAATAACAACATAAAAATATATTAATATAAATATAGGCTTATATGTGATCTGATAATGCTGTTAGACTAGCCTGCCATCTTTTGCAGTATGATCGTCAAAAAATTTACTCTCCTGGTTAAACAAAATCGTAAAGTATCTGAGACATATGACTCAAAATATTCCTAAATAAATTACAACGGAAGATTATATACATTTTTATATGGAATATTATATCCATTTACCTGATCTGAAATTTGTGGTTCAGGGAGAATCAATTTTGTTCTTTTCTTTGCTGGCTCCTCATTTTGCAATAAGGCTGTTGGAATGTCATTTTCTTTTCTTTGTTTCAATTTTTGCTTATCTTTACGTCGTTCTCGCTGAAAATATTAAATTGAATTAATTAAAGTAATAAAAAATTATTTCTTTAAAACAAGAAGAACAAAAAACGCACCTCTTCTTTATCTTGTCGTAATTCGCCATCTAAATGTTGTTGTCTCAATTTAGCAAAATCCGGAGCTTCTTGATCAAGCTCCTCTTGACTCGTATCATAAAATCCGGATGCAGGTCTCTTTTCAAACGGAATTTCCTTGTTATAATCTACACCGCGTTTTTTCTTCTTTCTAGGAGCTAATTCTATTCCAGCAGCTCGAAGTTCGCGCCTTTTCTAAATTAAATAATAAAAAAAATTATTATATTAAAATAATAGTTTATAGTTTTTAAAGAGAAAGAAATGTCAAAAAAGTGAAATATTCCATCAAGGATTTACAGATTATTTTATATATACAATAAAACTCCTCTTAAACGGGAATTAAAATACAAAATTTATATATAATATATGTAATAATAAAAATGTATGATAAATATATGTAATTTATAATACTAATGGGAAGGGCCGGTTAATCCGAAGACGGGTTGTCCCAGAGGATAAGAATCGTTTTACTGTACAAGTATATAATAAAATAAAAAATATAATAACGTTATGAGAAATGGGCATATGCAGGGTGGGGATTATCTATTTTATTTATTTATATTTTTATCACATTATATACATACTTGAAGAGCAGCAAGACGCCGAGCCTCTTCCAATTGCTTTTCTCTAGCCTTACGTTTGGCTTTTTTTCCTTGTGTATTTGCTAAACGAGCTCGAGCTTCAGACAACATCTCCAATTCTAAAATCAATTAATTTTAAGAACATCATTCTTCATTTTTACAAAATGGTTTGTTTTTTCTTTTTTTTTGCTAATAATAAATGAAGTTAATGGACTTACCATCTTCATCCATATCTTTTGGATCGGGACGAGCAGGTTTTGTTTCCGGATTCGGATCAATTTCACCTGGTTTAAGTTTTCTCGGGTCGTCAGAAGTATCATCACCTTCTTCTTTCTTTTGAGCTTGATCGCTACAATGAATTATAAAATTTAAGCGAATGAAATTATTAAATTTTGATATTTAATGTTCTTGAGGACGATAAGGAGAATAAAAACCAGCTTCCGTTTTCTATCTCACGACTTCAGTTTATTTGCAAATATTTCGGCTCCTATACAGGGGCCATCTTCAGTGCATATCTGTGAATTCAGGCAATATATTTATTTTTTCATTTTTACAATTTGAAAAATTTGTTGTGAGATGTTATTATCTCACATGAATTTTATGAGAGATTGTTAATTGTCAATCATGTGAGTTAATAACATGTAACAACAAATTTTTCAAATTGTAAAAAAGAAAAAATAAATATATTGCCTGAATTCACAGATATGCACTGAAGATGGCCCCTGTAAAGGAGCCGAAATATTTGCAAATAAATTGAAGTCGTGAGATTGATTGATTGGTTTTATTTTTGCTCTGAGTCTTTTGACTCTTTGAGCATTTTAAAGTGTACAATGAAATCTCCAGTGATGATTGCGTTTGCGTAGAGTGGCAAATAATTGTGCAATGCCCTTTCTAGTTTTTCTCTTTCAAGGAGGATCTCCATGACAATAAACTCAACCTGGGATGTTAATTGGTACTGGGGGAAGACTAACTGCTTGCCCTTTAGTTCTTTTCTGATATAAACAGCTACTCCCCCTCCATTCTTATTGATTCTATCCTGCCTGAACAAAATATAATCGTCAATTTTGACAATATTAGGTGATGTTGCCGGCTTGAGCCAACTTTCACTTATACATATTATGTCGTATGTTTTATTATTTATAAAGTGTTTAAATTGGCCAATGTGTGCGACCAGGGATTGACTCCTATATCTCAAGAAATTTCATTTTTATAATAATTAATATGAGAATATATAACAGCAGACACGGCAACAATGAGCGCGCAGGACAGGCGCCAAAATGGCTTTTTCCGCAATTTTTTTATTTACATTTTTAATTATAATGTTTTTATTTAAAATATAAAATATTATAATGATCTGATATATAGAAATTTATTTTTTTATTATAGAGCGGGTGCGAGAATAACAAGTCTGGTGAACATATACGTCCTGGAAATGTTTTTTTATTTTTGTCAAATATTTTTAAATCTGATTATATATATATATATACATATAATTTTACATGTCCCAAGCTGCTTGCCATTAAATAAAATATTTATTAATAATTTCTAATGTGGGTAATTTGATAATATTATTTATTATGAAAAAAATGCAATTAAGTGATTTAAATATCGATCTATTTTTGACACCAACATTTAACAATCCAGAACGTCGAATGTGAATTAGAGAGAGAAAACGGAAGCTGGTTTTTATTCTCCTTATCGTCCTCAACTACGATTCCCAGCTACAAACAACTACTGTATTTAATGTTCTTTATTATAAGAACTCCTGTAATAAAGGTTGAATTAAAATATCAACCTAAATGTCAATTAAAATGAATATTTACAGTAGATGTTCATAACGCTCCAAACATTGAGCTGCAGTTCTGCCGATGATAGGTGCTATTGTTCTCCACTGTGTTGGCATGAGTTTTGCTAAATGAAGCAATTTCTCATCCTCTTCTTTACTCCATTCGGTCTTTTTGATGCTTGGGTCCAACCATTCATACCACCTTGCTTTGCATTGTTTAGCGGATTTTCTATGAAGAAGAGATGCAATACGGGACCATTGGTTTTTGCCATATTTCATCACAGCTGCCTTGAGAATTTCATCCTAAAAAAATATATATATATAATTAATAAGGTACTTTTGTTTATTTTTTTACTTAAATTAATAAATACTTGGTTATATGTTTTTTATAAAAATATATAATTTAAGACTTACCTCGGTGTTCCTCCAAACACCTCCTTTAATCATAATTCGCGGCATCCTGCGAAATTTCTTTTTCTTTTTATATTTAAGCAATCAATTTAAAAAATATTATGAATATAAATCAATATATTTTGAATGGAAATAAAATTATATTTTTTACAATACTAAATTTCATCGACTTGGAAAGCTTGTAAGATGATAAAATGCCATACAAGTGGAGCCAATATTAAAAAAATACATAAATATCATTTTTTTATTTTTTGTTGCTATTTGTTTATTTTATAGAATTAAAAACTAATTAAAATGAATTATCTAATAAATATTAATAATTAATATTATTCCCGATAATCTTATTAAAAAACAAGTTAATTTTTCTTTTTTATATTGGTAGCTTTGAGCTGCCAAATTTAAAATTAGCGGAAACCAAAGAAATGGAGGTAAATAATTAAAAAGAGTATACAATTTTTTTATAAAACTATATTCATTTTCTAAATAAATCTAAAGTTAGAGCATTGGAACCATATTCAAGGTTTGTTCATTTTTGTTTATCCAAAAAAAATTATAAAAATAAAACAATTTCCAAATTAATTTTATTTTTTGAATTTTAGTTGGTTATTTGTTGGTCATCTATAAACGTAAAATAATCTTCCTCATAAAAGATACAGTCAGTTTCAATGGAAGAAAAATAGATTTACCCTTGGCATTTCAATTAGCACGAATAAATGGATAGGTGAGTAATTAATTTAAAATCTTTTAGAAGATAATTAAATTATATATATTTTTTTCATTAATAAATATATGTTAACAAAAATACATAGATTGAATTATTTTGAACGTAGTATTAATTTAAATTTGTTCCATTTTTAATTCAAAATTTTCTTCTGGAGGGCCCGTAATGGCTTCAATATTAAATAATGAGGCATGGAATAAAATGACGAATAAAGATGCTCCTGTAAAAAGAAAAATAATTAATATATAAAATGAAAAATAAAATTTTATTATATAATTTAGTAAAATTAAAAATTAAAATTTCCAGCTATTTTTTTTTTTTTTTTTTTTGAATGCTAAATAAATTATGATTGTTAGTTTTGGAATCTCCGAGTGGGGGGTTTAGTGTCTTGATTTTATGAGTGTTGGGCTTAATTTTGTGTGTGAATGTACCGCCTTGAGTGTACTGATTGTTGATACGACGCCATTTTTTTTTGTCTTGTATCAAGCTCATTTCTAACTGTTAAATGTAATTTTTAAAAGAAAATATAAGGCTCTCTTTAGTGTTAAAGGGTAAGTGGGACTTACAATTTTCTTTTTTTTTTGTGTTTATTATTTTTATCACTGGAGGATTCAGAAATCAAGTTCCCCAATGGCAAATCTTAATATCCTTCCCATTCATTCAGACTTTATTTATTTATTTAGTAAAACATTACATTCACTCAACAGAAAATTTCCATTGCAGAGTGAACTGGGAACAAATAATCATTTCACAATTTAAAATAAAATTATAAAATTTACATAGACATAACAGGAAAAAAAATATATAAAATATACTACAATTTAAATTGAGCATGGAGAGGCCTCCTTGCTGGCCTCTAGTATCATGTTGAGTATGGGAGATCTCTCCTTTATCCTGGTTCTCGCCCTGCCAGCGTGAAATAGAGATCCATATATCTCAAGGAAACTGCTGGGACCCTGAAGCCAATTTTAGCTAATAATTCAGGGGTATCCTAACAGTTTCCCAATAGACAATTCAAGCATTTGATCTCTCCTGTCCGAGAGAGTTTTTAAAGAGAACATTTTTAACTTCTCTATATAAGAGAAATTTCTTCTGGACCCCTTCAACCATATTTTTCTGTGAACTAGTGAAGGGGGACCATATTAGAGGAAAATATTCCAAATTAGACCTTACTAAAGAGAAATATTTTTTTTTTTTTTTAAATTGACACATTTACAAACCTTTTTGAATTTCTTTTGATAAACCCTTGTAACATTTTCCTCTTTATTATATATATTAGTTATTATATACTGTATATAGGTCATTTTACCAAAATAGGCTAAACTTTGGGGTCGAATAATAACACTTAATAAAGTATCTTAAATTAAATCGATATGAATAATAATGATATACCCCCCCCCCTAATCTTCTAGTTGTAAATAAATTTGCATTTAAATCTTCACTTTTTGAGCTGATACATGCCAGAGAACTGACATTTTAGGGTTAAAAAGATGAATATTTTCATTCAATTTTTTTTTAAGTTTCAATATTTATCATGTGAGCTAAAAATTATTAACTTTTTCTATTAACTGATGTTTAAAAAAAGTCAATATGTTTGGTAGTCACTGAATTATTTGCAATTACTCGAAGTTAAACAATTTTTGTAGATTGACCCATATATATAAAATATAATCTTACCTAAAACCCAGAACATGGCACTGCCTACTCCAGCCCAGTAATAAAAAGGAATAGCAATAAATGTAATTAAAGTAAATTGTTGTGTTGGGGTCATTTCTACATTCCAGATCTTTAATTTTCTTTCATGCTGTTTTAATGATATATAATAACACATGCCCAAGTTGATAGACATTACTATTAAAAGTAAAGGAGATGTTATTCTAAAACAAACAAAATAAACAATTTAAAAATTAGAAATTAGAAATGATCTAAAAAAACAGTGTTTGATATTTACAAGCAATATGCCATAAGTCCAAGAAAAATGAAAATATAATTGCTTTGAAAATATTCAATATTTTTAATAACCCTTTTGGATGTACGTGGTAAATTCGCTGGTAGCCGAAAATTTGATGTATTTGTAAAAACAATCCAAGGTCTAACATTTTCTTTATATTTTGATAATGTCTCCAAAAAATGAGCATGTGAAACATTATTTGACATATTAAAAAATCTGCAAAAAAAAAAAAAAAAATTATAAATTAATTTAGTGAAAAAAATAATAAATTTGTTAATAAATACTTGGCGACAAATGGGTTATCATTGTTTTTAAAGGATGTCATTTCTCCATCGTCAATATTTAAAGTATGATGCATTTTTTTGATCTTTTGTTTAATAATATGTTCAAGATTGATATTGTTCTACATCTGTCAACGTGACAGTTATAAGTCAAATTAAATCTCATATTATATTATAGTCAAATTAATTCCTATAATAAATTTTATTTAACTTATTTCAAAACCTGAAAAAACTTTGTAAATTTAAAAAAAATAAAAATTATAACTATATTAAAAATATTTACTTTGACTTTTGCGCACTCTATTTAAAAAGTCCGTGAAAAAACTTTTGAAATTTATTATAGAAAGCGGAAAGTCTGTTTTTGGAAAAAAAAGTCTCTAAAATGTCACTGTCAATTTTAACAATTAATAATATGAAAAAGTAAAAGAAATAGAGAGCTTATCTCATTATTAGCCAAACATGGCAGAGTTCTTTAGAATTTAATTTAATAAATGAAAAAAATTTCATTTCATTTCATTCACTAGTACTTTTTGGTCGATTTTGTTCAAAATATTCGTGGTACGTCCCAGGGTGGGTACCTAACTTAAATATAAAATTTTAACCTCGTAGCTCTTTTCGTTCTTCAGATATTTTGTTCACAAACAGACACACAGACAGACCGTGTTGCGAAAATCACTTTTTTGGACTCAAAAGATCTCAAAACGTTTATATACATCAAAATTTCGACATTTTTGACACGATTCCAATACTTTCTCTCTATACCGGGTATATATACATAGGCCTATATAGTTAAGAGAAAGTAAAAATTTGAAAAAAGTCGATTATAAAAGTCACTTTTTTCTACATGGTATTTTTCTTGTTACAGCATGTTCAGAACGTCTTCAAACCTGGCTAGCTGGTCTGTGTCTTTAGTAAAGTGGGAGAATCGCTGCAGTCACCACCTCAGATCCACGCTCGTCGGTTTAAACTCCAGAACCCGTTCATTTGGTGAGTAGCTCTTCAAATTTCTATAATTCTCATTCATTTTTAGATTAAATATATGCTGATATATAAATTTTTGACAAATTAAATGAGTATATTATTAAAAACATGATGAAATGATTCAGTGAATTAGCTACAAATTCAAAACCCTGGATTCAGATGGAAAGGAGGGATGGCGGGAGTCCCCCCAGCTTTGATCAAGTTGGCAAAATCAACGACCAGTTGATGAAATAAGATTTATTTAACATGAAATTAATTAAATTTTCTTTTATTTATTTGAAAATTTTTAACTATAAATAAACCCCTTCTGGATTTTCCTGCTTACAGTTAGATCAGACCAAGATTTCTCCCCTGTGCTGGTATAACAAACGGCTGACATGTGAGGAATTTTTCTTTAAAGATTTCTCACTTGAATTCTCTAGTAGAGAAATGCAATGCCAACTGGCATATACAGGTAATATGAGTATTTGTTGGTGTTGGTCGAGGGTCCGGTGGCTTCTGGTGCAAAGGGTAGCTACCCGAAAGCTGGAGAAGCTGGAGATGTTGGTTTCCCGGGGGCTAAGGGACGTTTGGCCAACCAACAAATAAACATAGAAAATATTGTTAAATATAAGAGCTAGAGCCATGGAATTTTAGTCGAATTTTCCCATAGGAAACATTTATGTATGCTTTGCGTGACTGATTTACAAACTCCGTCAGAATTTAGAATTGAAGTTTTGTACCTTTATAGGGGATATTCTGGTGAGTACAGGAAAAACAATCGGGTCCCCCAAATCCACATTTGAGGAGGCTTAAAAGCTTTTTTTTGAAAATTTCCCCATTGAAAAACATTAAGCCCTATCTGTCTTTTTGAAAAATCAAAGCAAATTAAATAGTAAAGTCTCCCAATAACCCTTCGGTAATCGAAAGTTATGTTCTGTGCTTGTCACACCAGATTTTTCGTGTCGACATATATTTAGTTTCCGCCGATATATTAAAATTCAAGATGTAAAATTTATAAGTATGGGAAAATATTTATATTTTTTTACATGGCAACCATTTCTCCTATCCTTCCGATCAAGTACAAGAGTAAAGTGGTCTTCAGAAGATTTCAATGGCAAAATGAGAATATACATTTTAAAGAGCATCTAAAAAATAATTGATTTTTGAATTTTAATCAAAATCGTTGGAGCGAATTTTGAGAAAATCGAAAAAAACTGAAAATGTATATCAATAAAGTACTAGTACTTTTTGGCCGATTTTGATTAAAAGTTTATTTTCATGCCTCAGGTGGGTGACTAACTTAAATATAAAATTTCAACCTTCTAACTCAATTCCTTCATGGTTAAAATTGAACACACACAGACAGACCTAAGAGAAAGTTGTGTGCCGTGCGACCAGTCACACCAGATTTTTTTAATTAATTTTCGTGCTTTTTAT